>VOMN01063855.1:0-13382 GCA_014899125.1 Orchestia grillus
AAATCTATATTCCTTCTCATATTCCGAGTTTCATTACACCCTGATCCGGTTCGAATTTCTGAAATAACAATGCATGGAACATGGATCGTAAGATACTTCGATCCTATTACACTTTCTTTAGGTCTCAATTTCATGATTTGATTTATATTAGGTAGTTTAAATGAGCAGTGACCAATTTGAAGTATAAATTAACGTATTCACTAAATATGACTGTCGTGTCTTAACATGTATGTACTGGCTCGTGTATGCGATGAACATTGAGCATATAAGGTATTATTAGCATAGTGTTCCTACCGTGGTCGTGTAGTATTGTATAGCTCACATTATTACAAGGTCGTTCACCTGGTGCCCAACACCCGCTGCACCGAGCGCCTGAAGGCTCAGCCGCTGTGTTGTGTCGCTGCACGCGCCGCGCCCCCACGCCGCCGTCGCCGATCACAGTGGTGCCCAAATCGGCCCCATTACTCGACTTGCATTACTTTTGTTTACCTATTATAGGATGTATTGATTTCGTGAAGGTGCACACGATACACAGTGGATTCATATCTAGTATTATTATATTCAGGAAACGGTAGTTTTTATGCCGGTCGTATCGTTTCACTTCGTTGTTGAAATTTGTCCGCCGCACCTTAAAGGCTTGTTTGTGGGGCAAGAAAAACTATTTGCCCTTCATAAATTTTTAGGGGTATTCTCATTAAAATGCTATTTGAATAACCGTGTCAGTACTGTACATTTGGTAGCGCGCTGATCCGTGCTTAATATCGTCTGCCAATAAAGGCATGCTTAGCAATTCGACCGTGAGGTGTGTTACAACGTGATTCGATAATATACCACCGCAGGATTTCTTCATCAACTCGCATAACTATTCTGTTTCTTTAGTATTGGGGAAAACTTATGTGATGCCATACGTTAAACGTATGAGCTTAGTTCCATAAAGTTATAACTTTTTGAGCGTGTTAAAACAAATAGCATGTACCATGTTTGTCCAATGGTTACATGGAGATTAGAAATATATTTTCAGGTCTAGAATGTGCAATTGGATGATGACCAATGCAATTTGGAATCCATTCCCTTTTTCCACGCGAAAAATCTATCACCTTCAGTGATGGGTGCTGTGCAGACAGGTGCAGGTGAAGACCTAAGCCGTCTGACTCAGGCTGTGTTTTATACCATTTATGCGATCAATCATTGCGTTAGTTCGTGTATGACTGTGCAGCAAGCCAACTTTTCTCGGGGGATCGATCGTTCACACTCGTTTGTGAGTCTAGCGGGAAGGTATACAAATGCTATTCTGAAGACGATCCCCAACTTGAACGATTATTTATATTGGCTTGAGGGGAATGAGACGGCATCGAAGTCAAATTATTAAAAATTTCTCCCTGAAAAGCGATTTCAATTCCCTGTCACGTGGTTGTATAAATCTTTGAAAGTGATCTGAAGCGTCGACGATCGATCATTGATACATTGATTTGCTGAGTGTAGAAGCGAGCTTGTCGAGATGATCCCGAGCTTTGAGAACGACGCTGGCCAGAAGTTACGAGGCTGCTAATGGAGGCATGAGTGCGAGTGCTCCCAGTTCATCACTCTTAATATCCTGCCATTGAGTGGCAGAGATTGTGTGGCCGCCGCACTTCCATCGCTCTATGGCCACTAAAGTCTTCTTTATATGACTACAACCATAAAACTGAATTCTCGCCTGTCTCTCTATACCCACGTGCTTCTTTGCATATGTTCAAGCGTCTGATATTTGTCAATTTTTTGTAATGCGAGTAATTGTGAGCCAGTTTTGATGCTTTGGTAATCGTTGTTTCGATTTGGAATTATTCTCTAGTGTTAATCGATCGGTTCCTAGGGAATTATTCTCTTGTTTCAGTATAGATAATAGTTCACGACAGGCTCGTAAATGATAAGACTAATGCAGTGAAAATTTGTATTGATCATCGTCAAATTTAGTGCCGAGTATTTAGCACTGTTTTGATGACGAGCATTCATTTTTGTTTTTATTGGTGAGAGGCCCCGCGGGGTTTTATGTTCTTACAACTTGATAGGCATTTGTTTTAGTATCAGTGCTTTTCACTTCTTGCATTTATTCATACTTTCATTATTAAATACCTGTCATTCGCCTCGCTATAGTTCTGTGCGAACTGTAAAAAATAACACTATTCAAACTATTCAAACTATTTTTATTCAAACTATTTTATGGTTAACGTTCTAGTGCAGACCATCACCTATATTGGATTATTAGATAGACCCGCTTGACCTCCAGGGTACAGTTTCACTTGATGTTCCGTTGGGCAATATTCTAATGCATCGCGCAATTCATGAATGCCACTCGTCTTGCAACTTCTGGAAGTCGCTTGCTGCAGCAATCCAAGTCCGTAATGTGATGGGACTGGAGGTCATCATTGTTGTTTTAAATGACCCATGAAGCTGTGGGTAATTCTGTTTCCGTTGAACTCGCCACTAAAGATATGACCATAATGGTAGGGCTTGACCCCTCCTCTGAAGCTGTACTTTCGGAAACATATCAAAAGAGAATGAATAATCAATAAATTAATTTTGACAAAAATTTTTAATCGTAAGAGGGTTAGTGTACTCGGGAAACCACGTTTGTAATGAATTACAATTTGGTGTTAATCCACGCATCAGATCAATATAGAGCGCTTTTTTTGCTCTAAGTCTTATGCTGTTTTCACAAGAAAGGGCTAAAACTAAAAAAAAATTGTGAGAGTTAAGAGAACTAATCAACCCGCCACCTTTTGGAAGTGATGATCAGCTGTTTTTTTATTTTTGGCTCTTGAAAAAATACATGATTTTGTTCCGTGCGAATTTTGTGTACTTCAGTACAATAAAAATTATCGCTCACTTCTCCATGGATATTTATCACAGACTGTTTTTTATTAACATTAATATATCTGAGATTAGCTGTAGCCCAAGTGAGTGGAAAAAAAAGGACTTGTGAGCATGATCGTTAGCTCTAACCGAAGAGAATTCTGCAAGCCTCATTGGAACCTGCTCGTACATACTCAATGGTGATGAGCTCTCGAGCATGGCGCCTTTTCTGCCCCAGTGCTGATGATTTCGAGTGCCTCACTGCTTTGGAATGGCTCTGGTAATTTTGAAAATTACTTATTTTCTTCATAAAAAAAGGCCAGCGAGGGTTTTTGTTGTGATTTTTGGGAGGATCATTTTCTAGGGAATGTCAAATAGTGAGAGTATTAGACGCGGGTCATCTTGTAATCTTGGGATTCCAGTAGTGATTTTCTAGGAAATAGTCATAGAAATTGGGTAAAATTATTTTTACGATGTGCCCATTCATTCTGATCGAAGCACAGTAAAATTGTGCCGATCTTATAGAGCCCACGCAAAAATTGACGGAGCAGAAACACCTCAAGTTGTTCGACTGACTGCTTCTAGTAACTCACTCGTTTATTACAGGCGTTGCAAAATAAGCAAAAACAGGTAGCATTCTTTTGTCTTTGATTTAAAAGTATGTTAGCATGGACACTCCTAGTGAAATAGTTCTATTGGTGGAATTAAAACTTGAGAGCTTGAACGAAAAGAAATTCTGTGGTTTTCTTGGCGTTCCTTTGAAGGCACTTTTTAATATTTATTGAGAAGTATTTGTTGTATTTGTTCTCTTCAGAATGTCTTGGAGTGTTGGTGGTTCTCAGGATTGTTCTTAAGGCTCCGCTGTACAATCGGCTGTACGCGCTCTGTGTGGCTTTTGTGCAGTTAGTGACTGTGTTCAGCAGGCTTCAGTTTTGCGTCCCATTTTTTCTTCCAATTAGGGGTCGATTTATGGACTTTGGCTCGAGTGTCTTCGTTTCTGTTTCATGCTGATTTCACCTGTTGCTTTATTTGAGATGTTTAAACGCGCATTTTATGTCGATTATAGGGATCAGTACTACTTGCTTCCGACACTTTTCTCATGCTCCTTGAATTTAGAAGTTACCAAGTTTCCGTATAAAGACTGCCTTCATTTTACTGAAACTATGATCGAAAAAACGAGAAAAAATAGCAGCAGTAATAGTAGTAGTATCGTAACGTTGGAAAAATTGCCTAGTTCAATCATTTTTAAACTCGGTGTCAAGAAAATTTAAAATAATATACGATGGTGTATACACGTAGAAGAGTAAATTTGAACCATTCTAAAGTTATTTTAAGTTCGATGTGCACTTATAGTCAATATTGAACCAGAACTAAAGTTTGAGGTGGTGGTGGATTCGTGTGTAGAGCTCTAGTAAAAACTGCTGAGAAATCCGAACTGGCCGGTAGTGAGTGGGGCTCCTTCGTTGTAGTGTCGACCTGTGCATGCATGTCAGTCGTCTCGGGCCGGCGGCTGATGGACGGCAATGGAGGAACTGCGTGTCCGTCCACATCGACAACTAATGACCATAAATAGTCTCAACTTTGATGATGGCTGCCTCCCGAGTGAGTGCACCACTTGTGTGAACTCCCATAATTGGCGCGCACACTTCGCTCCTATTGATCCGGGTTTGTCCCTTGCTCCGTCACCGGGGCATTCAAGAGATTTCTCGTCCAGTTTTCCTATAGAATGCCTTCTCGGTCTCAATCGCCTTACCTGGTATGGCTTGTATATTTTTCACTCTAGGTGCTACGGAAGAACATTTTTAGGTAAAACTTATTGAGTATGTTAAAACGAAACAATGATGCTTGTGAAATCTTGTTCATGAAGGTCACTTCTGTGCGTTGGGAAATATTTTTAGCTCGATTGATGTCGACACTGTTAGATATGCACATATCATCAGTCCATTAATTTCTTGTATACTCAATTAATTCTCAGAAGTATGTTTGCTCAGTTAGCGCAACCGGGCGGCGCTTGCAATTGCTGATAATTAATTATTCTTACGATTTTATTAGTGTTTGCGTTTGGTGATACAAACTGCCTGTAGTTCACCACCCGGTATCGACAACTTTTCATTGTACTTGCAATTCAAGGCAAAGTGCGTATTGATGAATATCGAATATTTCATTCGTCCTGCAACATAAGACCGGCTTTATGGTGTTGGTTTCCATCGAGTGTGTACATCGACTACAACTTCACTGGTTCTGTGCTGGTGCTTGCATTTCTCCTACGAATGTTCACCTGAACATTGTGTCTACGGTGGGGTCAAATTATTTCTTAAAAAGCCCAAGACCAGAATGAGTTATATGCAACGTTTAATGATTATACTCCAGCGTACACTTAAGAATAATTTTCTTACGATGACATTCACAGCATACGGACCTTAAATTTGCTTTAGCATTCGAATGTAGGTATAGCTGATGCTGGCAGTGGTGTGTGTAGGCAGCGTGCGGGGGTCATAGAGCCTTGTACATGAAAGAAGCCGCCGTTTATGTGCGTGCCCCCCGTAGGGAGCGAGAGGGGGTCCTGCTGCGCTTTATCAGCTCTGCTTGAGCACAATTAGCGATATCAGAGCCAGGGTGCGGGTCACGGAGAGACTGATAGCGGTTGGGCATGAGTGTCACCGCTCCTCAATCTGTGATGAGCTCCAACAGTGATGAGGAGCTTTAATTGATGCGCTGCTTCCATTGGTGTGTCTTAAAACTACCAGGTAATGNTGTCCTTCCAGTCATGTGCCCGGGTGTCATAAAAAGCACCTTGGAATCGACGACGTCCTTCACTCAATTTGAATATCTTTCCTTCATTTTATACATCTGGGTGTCGTGAAGGAGACTAAGGGATCGACCTGCTACTCAATACGAGCATCCCTTTCTGTTATTTTACATCCGAATGCGTGGAAGAATCACGGAACTTGTATAGTTCTCAGGGTTTCGTTTTCGATAGAACTAGCAAGTACTCCTTTGAAATGGATATTAATTTAATATTTGACTGTCGAATTTTAACATAAAATCTTACGTTTCGCCCGGAGTTCTTTATTTATATAGAGTTTAGTGTAACTTATGATATTCAGTGGCCGTTGAATGCCCTCAGACTAAATATTCGCTCGTAAACCATGTCCTAAAAGTGGACCTTTAGAGTAGAGCTTTAGTTAGGGACCATTTTAAAAAAGGTCTACCGGTTAACTTGTTTGCATGACAATGTTATCGATTTATTAGGAAAGGTCGGACTCAATTTATATTGAACATATTTGCACGCATACTCGACTCCAAGCAAGGGATGCATGATAATGCCTCTGCCGCATCATGTTGAAGCTCAGGCTACTTTTTTCTAGGGCTAGAGGAACTTTACTGATTTTGACTGTCATCCTCATTGTACCTAAGGTCTCTTCGCTGCGCTTTATCGAGTGGTGTTCCCGCCGTTGGTGTTGCGTTCATTTGTCTTCAGGTGCTCTCACCTCATTTACTCGTGTGTCCCTCCATTGTCTTGCTTTTTTTCGTGACGTGCCACTGAATATTCCGCGTTAACTTTTGCATGGGTGTATCAGATGCTATGCTCCCCTCAATTCCAACATTTATTTCTCTTCTTTTCAGTTAGTTCACTGTAGCAGCTTGCGCATGTACCCTTATAGAACTTTGTTACGCGTGGGTATTCTACTTACCTCATATTAGTTCTACCAACTGTATACTGTAATCGTTTTAAATGATAATCTGGTTTGACCATCTGATGATTATAAAAGCCGCTTCATAAGTAGGTAAAGATACATTTGGTTAAAATTTTTTCTCTTGTTCAGGTATGAACGAATGATGAAGAATGGTAGATTCTTCACGTTAGTGTCGTAATTGATCTGACGATATAGACTGAGCATAGTTTGAATATTGTTCATTCATTTTTGGTATCTATTTTGAAAAAATTCAGATTTTTAGCTTTCTATATTGACCTAACATTCTCTCCAAACTTTGTCGAAAAGAAAACTTCTTATATTTTCTAGATTAGTTTTTCTTTGTAGTGAGGTTTCGTGCCTGTTACTGCAAGCCTCAGTTCACTCGCACGAACTATAGTTTTTTGCAAACGCTCTGGTCAATACCTCGCTGATGGTGTGCGGGCCAGGCTCTGCTGTGCCAAATTCAGCGTTTTCTTTCTTATCCGGACTCTTTTGTTCGTTTTTTCTGTTCCGTGCGTCATGTTCGTCGTTTGCTTCACTCAAGTCAGTGCGATGTCCCTGAAAAGACTCATCATGATCGTGCTCAATGTCAGCGTTTTGAATGCGTGGTATTTGAATTTCATGCTCATTTAGCGCGCACACGTTTTCTATTTTTCGTTAAAGTTTTTCGTTCATTTAGTGGTTATTTTATCATATTAACGTTATTCTATTATATTATAACGGTTGTACACCGTTTCGCCTAGGCTGGCGAAACGGAGTGGCTATTTATTTGGAAGGTTGCATCATCATAATGTACACCTTTGTATTTTTTCCTTGCGGAGAATATATATATATACTTATATCTATATATATATATATATCTTGGATATAGAAGAAGAGGCTCCTCGGGTGTATCTCTGTAGGGTTCTCTGCAGAGCGCACCCGTCTGAGAGCCTATGCAGTGTCACTGCTCAGGGAGCTGTAGCTTACCCGAGTTTTGCAGCACTTGAGAACGAGCTTGCACCGTGGGCAACAACCATCCGTATCATCATTCAAAGGACAAAATATGAGCATGAAGTGTGTTTCAAATTAAATCGCTTACTGGGAATTGAGCGAATCATGCCACTTTACTACCTGTGGTACAGGCCTAATGACGGATGTCCTCAAAAGGAAGGAATAACGTGTTGGAATTGTGGTAATAAAATTGTTTGTTCAGCTTAATATGAGTTAAGGGAGATTACTGAGTGAGGTCTTACATACGAAACAATTACTTTGAAAACTTTCTGGTGCAAGGCATTAGAGAATTTTCGGTTTGGTTATTTCATCTTTTCTGAATTTTGATGTCGTGCGATTTACTGAAACTCAATTCTTGGTGTCGCAATACCTCTTCGTTTCAATTTAGTTCATGTGCAGGTAGGCGCATTTAGAGGCACCTCCCATATTGCAGCTTACATCAGCTACATGGTCTCATTGCCGTGAGAGAAAGAAGTGCAAAAAAGACCAGCTTCTCTGGCGCCTTAATTTAAAGGCGAGCCCACGCAAGTTTTGGAAGAAGCTTGGCTTGGGAGCGATGCTATCTTTTATCCTAAGAAGGAAACCAACACGTAAGTGACACCGAGCTAATGGCATCATAAATATGCTTTTGGTGAGGAGGACCTCGGCGGGTGGTGGGCGCGCGCGAAGGAGGCTTCTCTCTCCGTGTGTGCCTATCTTAAAGGGGAGGCTGTTTTCTCGCTAAAGGACCTCCACGCGGCCGTAGTCACCCTTTAAAAACTCTCCGCTGTTCTTCGTTTTTCATAAAAAGCAGCTCGCGTCCTCCTTTCAGCTACTTTGTGTGCCTTGCTGCTTCTGGCACTGGTGCTGGTGCTCGCCCGACCTTTGGCGGGTGTGTGCAACAAAAGACGCTCACTGCGCCCCATTGTTGGCTACTTCTATTACGTGTAGCTACCGTAAGCTGCCTGCTCCTTGCCTTTATATGCTCACTTTAATTGCCTGCGGCGGTTATGGAAGATTTCGTTTCTCCCGGCAATATGCTCAACTTGGAATGTTTATTACTCTCGCTTGCTTACTTATTTTACTATGTTACAGATTCATACAGGCAACTTACTTTTGTGTTCGTGAATATATTTTTTCAAGTTACCCTCCCCTATGGTTATTTTATTGCCGCTTTCAGATAATACTGTGTGCCCTCACTGCTCCCCAAGATAGATGTTGAGCTTTATTAGGTTTGGCTGTTTTAATAAAATTAGTTTGCCTTTATTCGAAATTAGTAATATGTATGTGTGTTATGTTGCGCATCTTTCAAATTTTGATGCGCTCATATATAGTGATATATTTTGTGTATACGTTGCTTCTATGTTCGTAATGTTTCTACAACCACTTGGGAGCTCATGCTGAGCTTGTGAAGCATTTTCTTCATGGCTACCAACGCAGACGAGTTTTATCGTTTCCCCTGTCCGAAAATTCCTCCCGAACCCGAGTGGTGTTGGTGCTGTGATATTGATGGTCGTCGACAATTCAATGGATATTGACCGCAGACCTAGGGTCAACTCTTATTTGGTTACTTCAATTATTCGCTTTCTCTGTTTTTTTTTATTGGACTCGTTCATAGCTTCGTACTGGATAAGTTTGTGGACTGGCACTCGTGTATTGTTTAGCTATACTCGTTTTAAACATACTTAGAGGCACACGCATAAACCAGGTTCTTATTTATTCTTTTTTTAAACACTTTAATGCAAATTTGTTGTGAAACGTTTACACTGCTGGTGTGTAGTGTTATTTTCTAGACCACCTATTGTCAGACCAATCTGTACGAGTTCATTAAATTCATGCCTCGGTCTAGGGAATGATTTCCCTCATTTCGCAAAACTTGCTGTTGTACGGGAGCACTCATCGACTGTCTCACCTCCACCAAGAGAACTGTATCTCGCAGTACGTCTATATTTCGTTGGCGTAAATTTATCTAGCTAACTTTCACATTTGTTTTTAAAATGAGTTTTTCCTTGGTCCAATGAAGATTCCAATTTCACCGGTAAGTATGCAGTGTATCCTATGTCGCTGTTCGGAGTAAATTGAATGGGCCTGCAAGGGTGGTGAGAAGCCAAAATATTCGTCTTTCGCTGCCGTATGGTGTGTAGTTTTAGTGAATTTATTTGCAGAACTTTTCTGGTCATATTTTCCCAGAAACGTGCGAGCTATAAACTTGCCCTAAACATTTTTTGCTCAATTTTAGTGTTTCCATAATATTCGAAAAAGCCCTCGTGTTCTAGCCGAGGTGATAACATTTCAGTAGAACTTTTTTGTTTCACCCGAATTGTTACGATAGATTAAATTGGTCAAGACGGTATGTACGTTTTGTCCTCGTGTTCAACAGGAATTTTTTTTCTTTCTTCTTACAACGATTGATAATGAGTTTCTCCGAACTACTTACGTGTTACACGGTTTGAATCTACTTGTTATGTATTTTCAATCCTCAGTAATGATGGTCTTGATCTAGGATTACGTCACGAATTTTACAGTACTTCAGCGCTACTAAGTAAATTAAATGTAGGTGTCATTTTCCGTAGAGTTTTTGTCAAATTTTAATTCCTGGGTCGAATTTTCGTTAAAAAAAGCAGATTCCAGCTTAGAATTACCTCTGAGAATTGGAGGAAACATATCTCTATTTATATCACTCTATAATTTTATAACATATGCATGTAATTTTGCTGAAAATCTGATAAACCTCTGTACAAGAGGTTTAATTTCGCGACGTAATTGGTCGAACAAACGTGGGCAAGGCAATACAAAATCTCGTTACAGGTTATGTTCTGTAAGACTTTTTTTGTTTTCTATCAAGGATGACTGAACTGTGAAAGTCCAAGAAGAGCATCACTCGTCCCTCGTTACACGCTTCGTGCAGCGTTTTTGTGAAAGCCAACGGAGCCCTGTGTTATCCCTACATTTACTCAGACAAAAGTCAAGAGGTTTTGTGCGTTGGACTTCGATATGAGAAGAGCATTTCCCTCTCCACTTCTCTTCTCTCTCTCTCTTCTTTGCCCCTCCTTCGAACCCTCTCCCCTGCCTGACCCTCAACTGTGTCCCTGGTTTTCTCGGAGCTGAAATATGGCGATGGCAGAGGCAAAGTAAACCGAAACCGCGTCCCAAACTACAGCTGCGACAGCGACTTGGGCTTCCCAGACCAGCAAAGCCAGTTGTTCGGCTGCGGCATGCGCTGCTCCGTGGGCTTGCCTTCCTCGTGCCCTACGCCTCATTCTGACTTGTCCTGCAGAATGTGAATTACGCAAGCGAAACGTGTCTTTATCTTGTATTGCGTTCTCTCGCGTTACCGAGACGTATGCTTTGTAGGCAGTACCTATTCTTTGTGTTCGTTTTAATTTCCCTAAAAGGCCTTATTGCCCTTGTTCAATTTAGAGTTTTTGCGCAATGATTGTTGAAATATTGCTTTCGTTTTCATTACACTCATGCATGTGCATGTATCGTATGTCCGTGATCCAGGTAAGTCGTCTGATAATTGTTATTTGATTCGAAGTCTTCAATCTGCATGTTAAAGTTTCTATTCACACTTACTGCATTTTCGTAGTTTTACAGGAAGAATACAGTCACCATTGTCAAGTGTTTCATTATTGCAGTATACAGTACTTTTCGTACCTGTTAGCTTCTGCCGTCAATTTTTATTCTTTAAATTCAATATCGAAACATGCATTTCATTTTTAAATTCAATATCGAAACATGCATTTCATTTTTAATTTCACAATGATAAAACTTGATAAAACCCAACTTTTTACTTTTAGCAGTTTAAACTTTTGATACACTTATGTAAGTGCCCTCGAACGATGGATTGTTCTCATACGAATGTGAGGTGGATTTATTTACTTTATCCTATTTCTGTAACGTAGAAATATTTGTGCCATTGTTCTACACTAATAAAGACTGTTTTCAGGTCTACCTAAATTTTTGTTAAAACACCGGTGGATTTTTAACTAAAATTTGCTTGCGCGGCCAATATTATCTGTGCACTCTTGCGCTTTTTGTTGAACAAACACGACTTCTTCCTGTGGGTAGGTTTTTGCATTGTGCTGCATGATTGCACAGTTTTTAAGGGGTTGTTTGTTCACTTAATTATAGTTATCAAATGTTAGATTTTTTCTGTTTTCTCGCATAAATCATGTATCGCGATTTCTTGTGGAAGTTTTCTTTACTTTTAATTCTTTATCAGTTGTGCCTCAGCCATCAATCTGAAGGCTTGTAAATTTGTGGTGCATGTTTTTCGTGTGTATTTCTTTTTACTTGAAGTGCGTTTTACTGACCATCGTTTTTCGGGGTTTGTAGGTTACTGGCCTTAAAAGATGAATTTCTTGGAGGCCTAAGTCAATGTTTAGAGCAATACACCGTTTTTGGTCTACATGACTGATCTGTTCGTTCCTAATTTATCTTCAAATTCTCTTTTATTCGTGTTTAAAGAGGCGCAATGTGATTGTGATGCTTTCATCGTTTTCTAAAGCAAATGCGTGTCATTTATGTGGAAAGAAAATCAAATTGTTTAATTGGTAAGAATTGGTTATTTTAGGCAAAAGGTTAGCAGCAGTCTACCTCAAATATCTGTGGAAGTTTTACCGACTTCCTGTAAAACTTCGATGTATTGTACAAAAAATATTTGCAGTTTGCTGTTTTCTCATTGCATGGGGTGTTGATGATGTAATTTAGTTTCTATAGGTAGCACCAGTAATGCGAAAAATAATGAAACTGCCTATCTTACTTTCATGGCTTTCTGGATAGTCTGTGACCCGCTAACTAAGAAGAACATGGCCTGCGACGCGAGGGAGGAGCTGCAGCGCGGGCGGCAGCGGCGGCTGGCGGCCGAAGTAGAAGCTGGCGCGCACGACCGAACTCGGCTCTCCTCGCATTTACATTGGGATGAGACTGCCTCGCCATCTGCGCCGCCGCCGGGCCGTGTGAGGAGCTGCTCTTTTGCGCGACGTTCGCGTGCGATGCACCTATTTTGCTCGTGCTCCTGCTGTGTCTTATGTGCTGCGCGCGTGGGTTGCTGCTCTCATGCGTGCGCTGCTCGTGGTTATCCCACGATGCAAATGTTCACTGTTGAATTGCATTTTCATGGAACACTTCGTTGGGCTTCGATTATGTATTGGCTTATGATAATTTTTGGTAATGCACCTTGTTCACAGTTGAGGTATTGGTCGTTGTGATGCGAAAAAAAGCACAGAGACTTTACATGTTCGGGAATCTAGAAGATTGGAATCGTTTATTCGACAAAATATTTTAATGAAAACACAACACATTCTCCTGCCATTACTTGTGATTGTTGAAAATTCAGGGAATTCTGTGTTTGCAGTATTGTACGAGAAGGATTCAAAAAGTTCGTGGAAAAGGGACGGTTAGAGAAAACGGTCAAAGTTATGATGTTTATTTTTCAACATATGCTCCATCTAAGCCAATGTACTGCTGCAAACGGCGACACCATCCTTTACGTCCATCTGTGTAAAACTGAGAGTCATACGATTTGAACCATGTCAAAGAAGCTCTCTTTATATCTTCAGCTTAAGGAAACTGGGTACCTTTCAATGACAGTTTCAGGTTTGGAGAGGAAAGTAGTCGGATGGGGGCTAAGTCGGGGCTATAAGGGGGAAGTCGAATGATTTCACATCGAAATTCGCGTAGCCCAACTCGTGTCTGCCGTGTGCGGAAGAGGACGCTTCCCATGGCATTTTTCTGCTATTTTCTTAAACAATTTTCTCAAAATACCTTCATAAATGAGCAGCTGTAATTGTTTCTTGTCTTTGAGGAAGTCAGCCAGCAAGATTTCCTCTGCATCCCAGAAGACAGCGGCCATACCCTTGCCTCTTGAACTCTCAG
>VOMN01063859.1:0-12667 GCA_014899125.1 Orchestia grillus
TACTGAAGCGCTGCTTTCACTACTACTACAACTACAAAACGTGGCTATGAAGCTGTTGTCAACCAAGCCTCGGGTTTTTATGCGATTGAGTCGACGCAACTGATGAATTTATACTTCCAAAGTGGCTCGTTTGCGCATGCTCTCGCCAGGTAATAGCAATCAGTTTCTAAATCGTAGCCGATGAAGCTTGGCGTGACACACGCGTGTTTTCACTTAGCGCTAAGAAAAGCATTCCACAATTTACGGGCCGCCGTAAATCAAGGACCGCTTTGCTCTGTCTCCGCTGTCATGTCTATAAAATCATTGCCTCAATATTTTTCTTCGGTGGAGTGCCTGCTATCAAACCTCGCCAAATTTTTCAAAAATGTGTGAGCAAGGTTGCTCTAAACGCAATTCATGAATCTGTGTCAATAGCTGTGTGTGTACACAAGTCGGCGCTGTGTCCACACAGCCCCGCACAGCTGTTCGTCTGCCTGTGTCCTCCTCCCCCTCGTGGGTTCTGAAGGGGAGCTGCCGGCACCGCCTGGTGTTTCCTGCCAGTGTTGCCGACTGTACAGGTATTTCTTGGAAGATTAGGAAATTCAAGTTTATTGAAACCTGACGAGACTTGTAATTTCTCTCAAGTGGATTTTTTAACGTCTCAAACGTGATTTTTAGTTTTCAAGGCTAACAATTTCATTAGAAATTGGTTCTGTGACAGATTTTAACGAGTCTATTTCAGTAAAGAATGAATTCAGTTCTAAGCGGTAAATTTCATTAAAAGTTGTGTAGCTCAAAATGAAAAAAACCGGCCGTGGTCTACCAGAGTTGACGGAGGTATTTCTACCAATACTTTCCAGTTTTAACAGGAGCTGTTCCTATCCTCCTTGAGCATCAAAATCTTCATTTATCAAGTCATTTTCATGACCTCTGAACCTAAACTATTGCTTCAGTGAGTGATCTCTCGATTCCTGGAGTACTATTGGGGCGATTTATGCTCGAGCTTGATGTTGTTCAAGCGTCCTGTGTAGTGTGTGCGTCGAAAGAAGCGCTTGCCTGTGTGACGTGTACTTCTCCGAAGCTTTCTCGTGAAATTTCTTGTACATATATACAACACTTCGGATCAAAAGTTCTATCCCACCAGGTTGAATTCTTGAAACATACATTTAATTTTTTCTCTGCTTCCAATATCCTCATTTTTACAACTATTATATCCTGAATTTCTCTTTACTCTAGCCCCCATCCCCCCCCCATACGATAAAAAATACAGGTTAACCAATTGCTAAAGATTAAATCATTGTCAAGATGTTTGGGTGTAAACTTAAGAGTCTAATGTATCAATTGCTTCCATAGATATTCCGCGTCTTCTTTTGTTGTGTCGCTCCGTTTCCTCTGTTTTCAGATGCAAGAAATTTTTGTCTTGAGTTGGCTACAGCATTCCTTGATAGCAGGCGGCTACGGAGACCGACTCTGGGACTCTCGAAGTCAGCGTCAGACCGCAGGCCTTGCTTCAGTATCGGTGCAATTGCTGTGGTTGTTGGACGTGCTCATCTTGCTCTTGCAACATGTCGTCACTCGTGATAGAATTTACGATAATCTTGTATTTTTTCTGTATTCAGAATACCGGGCTTAGCTTGGCTGCAAAAATGCGACGTCCTCAGAGTTGCCTTGCCCGTCTCCTTTTGTTTCTTGCTTATTTCCGGTGCACGAGGGAAGTCGGAGCCGGCTTGGGAATGCTGGTTTTCACTCTTTTCAAGCAATTCAGCCTTTCAAAATAATGGGAGATCACAGTTAAACATGATTTTAGAGTATTTTATTTTTAAAGGACTTTCTGAAGAGTAAGAACTGGAATTGCATAGACTTCTTAGCTATTAATAATTCCTTTTCAGCATGGTGTGTACTGTGTAAGTTATTTTTTTCAGTTGAGCTTGTATTGAGAAACGTATAAACTTGACAATTATTCTTACATTACTTTCTCAACGTAGAGTGCTCCACAGAGCTTGTTCTTGTTTCACTCCTTAGTCCTGACCGTTTTTGTTGTTCTCTCGTTGGTCATTTTAATCTTTGTTCTAACGCTACGCTGTCGTGTATGGAAAAATCGCACGAAGCTGGTTCTGTTTGCTCATGATCGATTTCCCTAATTTTGTGGTTTTCTTATGATTACGCAACTTGTTTATCGTACGCTTCAAAGCTAAATGATACAGTACTTCAAAAACGTGGTTACTTGCATGCAAATTTACTCAACATTAAGATTAGGCTCACAGTTCCTAACTTGTGCAGTGTTCTGCAGCAGTCATTATAATGCATTGAGTCTTAAAAGGCACAAAAATTGCAGCTTTCACGCGATGTGTTGGTGCAGCGACTCGAGGCGACGTGCAGCGAATTGTAATGTATTAAATCCGAAAGCTTTGTGCGTTGCGTCCAACCGAAGGCAGATTCATGTATGCCAACATGTTGCAAGCGTCCATCTATGTACGTTTGTGTCTTCGCGAATCGGTTTTTATTTTTGTTCCAAATTCGCTCGGCAGTTGAAATAACCGCATGGAATATTTCCTATTGCTCAGACGACGAACGCAGTTTCAGAGAATCGAGACGTTTCTCAATGGTTCAGTCAGCTTATGACAAGACTCGTACGTCTAAATTACTGTGTTGGCTACGCGATCGTGCTCTCACTCTGTCCAACTCTGTTGAGCCAGCTGATAGTATATGGCGTTTTCTTATAGTTTTCCAACCCGAGCCTGCTTTTGGCATGTCAAAAATTAAATTTCTGTTCACTGGTCAGCTGTCAATAACTAGCCTGGAAGAAGAATAGCTTTCATCTCCAGGGGTAAGTAATGAGATGCTTTGTTACGGCTGTTCTGTAATAACAATCATAAGAGCAGAAGTGATGGCAGCCGGAGGGCGGGTTGGTGCACGGTCGTGGTGAGAGCTCAGGCCGGGAAAGCTGCCTATTTACTCTTCTATCGATTGCAGCTACTGGCAGCAGCTGTGGCTCGACTTTTTTCCGTATTTCTGTGTTAATTACAAAACTTCGTCATCCAAGCGTCCAAAATCGCTTCGTCATGACGGAAACTGGAAACTCGCTGTCGTTGATGTGCTGCAAAAGGTGTGCTCGGTCGATACTGTGTCTGGCTGTCATAAGAGAGAAATGACCGCTTGAGGGAATTTCCTATCGAGTGAGATGGACTTTCTCGTGTGTTTCTGAGCTTCTCCAGCGCGAGCATCTGTGTTGTTTCTAGGTCTGCGCAGCTGGTTTCTCCACCATTGAATTGCGTTAATTTTTTCGGTGTTGCTGAGTATTCTAAAAGTTATGGGCGGAATCGAGCTGCTGACGGAATCTTGGTTGGACTAGTCAAACCATGAAATAAAATTAACCTCATAGATTAGCATTTCTTTATATGTTTCACATAACATTCTAACGATACAGTTTTTGCTTTGAATTATACCTCGTCCTCCTATAAGTTGATGACTCGTTCACAGACTGACTCAATTCTAATTCAGCATGCCTTAATTTTCAAAAACAATGTTTCTCCCTAAAACTGGTGGGGAGTCGAGTATTATGTGGGGAGAATATTTTAACTGCCTCGTCTTGCCGCGACGCTCGTGGCTCCTGCCGTTTGGCGAGGTGTCTCCATCACGACTTGCTGAACGCTTGCTTCCTAGTCCCCCGCAGCAACCTGATGACAGCGAAACTTTTTCTGCCCTTGCCGCGCGGCTCTGTCCCACTTGTGCTCGGTGAAAACAATCTTGCTCGGAAAATAGCACAGTTTTTCAAGAAATGTGCTGCTTTTGAGGGGACTCATAAAACCTTGGTATTTTTCTTCGACTTTCCGAGGATTTCACACCTACTGGAGGGACAATGCGATTTTTAAAGCCAATCATTTTTATTATGTAAATACAGAATTACAATTTTTATTCATAAGCAGTAAAACTATCTATTTTGGAGTCTTCGTACGTACAAGTTCCGTAAGGTGAAAGTAATGAAAATTTTCATAGTATTGTCGGTAGATTGGTCCACACATGTTCAAGTTTCTAATTTTACACTACCCTGGGGGTCTACTGAGAAGGATTGCCCTTCAGCTCATTTTGGGGAGTTCGTTCTTATTAAGAAATTCAGAGATCTACTCCTAAGCTTGACGCTAAGGTGCACGAGTATGTTGACTGAGACTGTCGTCGTCGGAATTCCTAGCGTGGAAGCGCTCAACAAAGCTAACAGAGCTACTCGCGACTTGATCATTGTAGCGTGTTTCAAGGGGCTGCTTTGGGGTGAGTTAAACCTATTTTCTTTGCATTTCTCCAACTTCGTTTCTTTTTTCTCATTTCATTGTCTCTTTTCGAGGTACTTTTTAAACGCCGACATAGAAATGTTTACGACTGTAATCGTCATTTTCTCGGCAGTGATCGTTTTCGCGTATCAAAACTGTGAATAAAACCCTAAATATATTAGAAATATTTCTTTAGGCAATTAAAAACTATAATCAGTTTTTGGCTTGTCTTCTGATGTACTGTTTACTTGGTATCATTTACCGAGTGTGAATGACAAGTCAATTTTAACGTGAAGAAACTTTTTCTGCAATAAAATAACTTTCTACTCACATGTTTGCCTAGGTAATTTCAGTTTGATTACGAGCTTGATGTGACGAGCCAATTTTAGGTGAATTATTTTTTTTACCCAACTATTAACCAACTGCTTGTGCTCGTTTGCGATTTTTCTCAACCTACAGCCCCCAGGGGAGCACCGCTAGGCTACCTCAGCTTTAGATAGGCCTTCGGGACTTCTATCTTTCGTGCCCACTTTGCTTCTTTCCGTTTTCATTCCTTCTTCGCTATTTCTTATTTGTCTTTTCTTCCTCTTCCTTCTTAACTTGCTGTTTCTATGCGCAGGGGATCTTGTGTGGGAACACACCCTGTGCATAGATTCCCCGTTCTCCTAAGTCCATACTAAATGGTCCCTACTCTTTCGGTGCGAAATAGTCTTGAGTTGCTGAAGCGCTGCTTTCACTACTACTACTACTCATACTCATACTCTCAACCTACATTCCCTAATGCGTTTTGTTTGTTGGTTGCTCGGGACCACTTCGTGTGTCATTTTAGCGAGTGTTGTTGAATTGTGTACTTATTTTTTTGAAGGCCCCAGCGTGCCGAGAAACCGGCACGTAAATGCGTTCCCGCGTTTTAATATTCAGAATCCTGCTAAGGTAAAATATGGTTTACGGACGCTAGTCTGCGCGTTCGATATGAATCGAGCGATTTTGCTTCAGTGCCGGTGCTTAGTTTCGCTATGTGTATAATTTGTGCATCCGACGATGAAATTATTTAGAATGGGGTATTGAAAGAAGTTACAAAAAATTTCATTTTGTTAAACCTTCAGAAACTTAGTAGTGTATGAAAGTTAATTTCAGACTATTTCAGGTATCCACAATTATTTGAAGTGTGTTGATAGAAGTAAAATGAAAGTACGACTTCAGTATCGAAATTCAGTTGACCTATTGGAATAAATTAAATTTTGACACCGAAAGCAAAATTTGCAAAAAAATGGTTAAACGAGAGTACGATTTTTTAACGCTTTCGTAACTTTGTGTGCATATGAGTAGTAAAAACTTATGTTAAGCATGTTTTGTAGGATGAAAACTATGCTTTGTACTATTGTACAATGGATTTTCCGAAATCGCTGCGTGCAGAGTTGTTGAAAAAATTGCGAACATATTGCGTATGTGTATTGGATAGGTGAGAAAGAATGTCATATTATGCAGATTCAGTACACATGCGGTTATAACTTTTTGAGTTACATAGGTTATTTAATGTTGTTTATGGCCCACTCTTCGTACATGTTGTATCGAGTGCACAAGTAAATCGAACACTCGTTGTTTTGGGACGTTAATGAAACGGGTTCTGTGGGGTCAGTATACCATGACTAACTAAATATTCAATTGACCGATCAACCTAGTGACCTATTCGACTATTTTGAGCTGGTGGTGCTGGTCCAAGATGTCGACGTCCAGTGTGAAGCGATTTATTAGACCACGTCTTTACTTGGTGACGTATTCCAGAAAGTAAATAAAGCATTAATTTTCGGTGTTGCACAGTTACTGTTTTTTCATAAGACTGTAGCTTAACTGATGTTCGTGCCGCATCTCAGGCACACCCTGCGGCCGCTATCTGCTTGTCACCCAGCGTATCCAGTCTGGCCGTAACGGTTAGGCGCGCACGAGGCTGCTAAATGCTGGGGCTGCAACTGGCGCTGTATCTCAGCCATAGGTCATCAGATACGTATCTCGCTAGATGTGATCAATCTTTCAGAGCTGTTAATGAGCACGTGAATCACTCGATATTGGGGTAAATTGAGATTAATTTTTGTAGTCGTGAATTTGATCCAGTATCTAGGGTGCTACTATTCTATCCAAATCAGGTTTGATGTCGAACTTTATTGTATTTTTCTCTTCAAATGAGTTATTGAGTCAAGGAAAATTTTAGCGAGTTGATGAAATCGTCTAACTGAATTCTTGCAGGACGTAAAATTTTAAACCTACACTTCGAAATCTCAAATGCTGTTGAGAAATTTTGTGCTTACGCTTTCATCGCTGTTTGAAAGTAAGAATTTTTTTATAATTTTAGTTACGAATATTTCTGTGAGTGCGTGTGGCCCAGTATTCAGTTTGAACTGCGTAATAGAATGAAATTTCATTGAACCAAGATATTGTTGAATTGTACCTTATTGATCATGATTTAAGGATTGAATTAATTGAATAATATTGAATTCACATAACTGATGAGAAATCAGATGAAAATATACACAGAATAAAAATGCAGATTAACATGTATCATTCAATGAAATTAAACGTTTCTCCTTCATTGAGTCCTGATTGATAAAGATAATTCATTATTTCCTTGCTCTAGGTTTTCATTAACCTTAGAATGCAGTGATGATTTTTGAAATTATCTGCATATGTTTTGCAGCGTTCGGTGTCGGACGTTAGAGTTACGAGTAGCCCTGCTTGTCGTACGTAACGGACCCCATAGCCAGCAGCGGCGGCGGCGATGTTTCTTATTCGACCACGCGCTGTGTTCTTCTCTGCCTTGTCAGTCATTTTTACTTGTATTATTTATTATCTCCGTCTAAATTTATACGTTGAGAAACATACATTGGTTTTGAAGGCTTTTCTTCACGTTATGTTATTAATGCGTTTACATTTTTTTAGTAAATGGAGCATGTGAGTAACATGCGCTGCGTGTGAGCAAAAATAAGATGTTATGCGATGCCGTCGCTATGTTAACGACCTCTTGGTAATGAGGCGATGACTCATTGCTGCGTCCAAATAATGCATGACGGTACGTGGCCATATGGTCGTGTTATGCATCGAGACAGCTTCATCTTGGATGACGGTCTTGTGCTCTGTGATTTTTTATGCCCAGAACAGTTAAGGTTTATTAGAGATCTGATCGTCTTTAGTTGAACATTTTTTTTAACCGCCTAATACTCCTCAAGTCTAAGTGAGATTCATGATCTCTTTTTAGAAAATAGCTTTATTCTTCTCGTGAAGCATTTCGGCTCTGAAACATTAATTGCATACCCAGCAATACTCGTATATCTCTTAATAATTTACGCTGAGCATTAAATATATCTTATATTTTCTTCGCATTTTTCTCTTTTTCGATATCTTGCTTTCTCTCGCATGTATGATTTTATGAAAGAAAACTGCCTCTTTCATTGAGGCCCACTAAGGTCCAACGACATCACGCAAAAACTATTCGGTTACCGTGTCTCTCGCCCTGATATTGAACTTAACGTGATTCATAGGCTGTAAGAATGTCTCCGTAGCTGTAGGTGATGATGCAGTGCCACAGTTTGAATAATTTTTCTTGGTTTTCATCTTGTGTACTAGAGTTTTTTGTTTTTCATCTTGTGTACTAGAGTTTTTGTTTTTCATCTTGTGTACTAGAGTTTTTTGTTTTTCATCTTGTGTACTCGTTTTTTTGTTTTTCATTTTGAGTACTCGAATTTGGTTGACCCTTTGTTATCATCTCTCGTTTCTTACTTCTTGCTTCTTTCTCCCCGAGGGTCCGACGGAAGGTCGTGTGGAAGACGCTTCACAATCGTGTACCTCCATGTTTTTATTTTCCAACGGGATCTGGTAAAAGATGTCGACATCAAGCGTAGATGTCGTTTTTTGGTTTGCAGGTATCGCAAAATAGAAGGGCAATTGCGTTATAGATTTCGGGGTCAGCAGTTATCTGGCGGTTTGATTACATTTTCTTTGTTTGAGTCTTGCTCATTATCGGGTCAATAGAGAATGTCTTCGGTCTAATTTACCTGCTCGATTAGTTACGTAGCATTTGATATATACGTCTATCAGTACAGAAAATGAGATTTACACGTATTTCAGTATTTATGATCTCATTCTATTTGTCTTGGGTTTTAATAAATATCAAGTAGCTATTGGTTATGAAAATCTAAATTTATCGGTTTTATGACTGTATCCGATTTGATGAAGATAGTCAGCCAATGGCGATCTGTTTCAACATTTCGTGTAATTCTCCTGAAGTGAACAGTAGTCCCTGGCGTTATCGGCAGTCCTGTGTGCACTGAGCTCCTCTATCAGCGAGTGTGATGCGCTCAGGCCGCTTAGGCCTACTGTCAAGATTTGTATGCACTCTGTCAGACGTTATAGTTCTATTTCCGTCGTATTTTCCTTTGATATTCCGGACCATAGATACAGAACATGTGTTGTCTAGTTCCCTTTTATGTTCTCTCAGACGATCCTTCACTTTAGCCGAAGCGTTGTCTTGTGTGTCGCGAGTGAAATGAACGATTGGTGTGCCAAGTTCAATTCAAATTTCAATGTTCAGTATGGCTAGGGAGTGTTAAGCTCGTTTTCAATCGTTATTTATATATAGTTTCGCGTGGAATTTAATACTAAAACTCAATCAGGCAAAGGGTGAAGTCTTTTAGTTTCCAGATTCTAGTCTTTTCCATAATTTCAGACCAGTTCCAGTCTTATAACTAGTCTCTTAAAAAGTCTTTCAAGTATGATCTATCACTGTGTATTATTTCACTTATGACCCGTTTAGGAAAGCAAAATCTTGCTACAAATGTTAGCAGTATTGATAAATTTTGTGTAGGCTTGGTAAAATAATGCGTAATCGATTGATACTGAGCTGTTAATTGAGAGGTGCACACCGTTATTCATGGCTGAGTGTGTCTGCGGCAGAGTAACGGGATTCTCCGAATGTATTTTACCATTAGACATCTGTTTATTTTGCAGTTTCTATTATCCTTTATTGAGGTGCAACCTAGGATAAAAAGGGGATTGGAAGAACGAACGTTTTCCCGAGTGTAATTTCTACTAATAGTTCAGATCTCGTGAAGCTTCAACAGCGGTTTATATTAGAATTCTTGCTGGACCACCTCCAACTTCAATCAACATGAAGGATATCATCACGCATGTTCTGGTGAGTAATACAACAGATGTTAAGGTAAATATCGTTTATTTTTAGAAATGAAAATCGTGTTTTTGTTAGGTGATTATTCATTTGTTCATTGAGTATGAAACAGTTGGTATAGCCTGCAGTTGTATTTTAAATTGTCGGTATATTTATTGAATGTACCATAGGTCCATTATTTTTTGGAGATAGTTAATGCAGTTTTAGTAATGCACTTTTTCGAGATAGTTAATGCAGTTTTAGTATTGTATTTTTTAGAAGTATTTAATGCAGTTTTAGAAATGCATTTTTCCAGATATTTAATGCAGTTTTAATAATGCATATATTATGTGACACGAGAAAACTGACATTAAGTTAGTATTGGGCTCTTTCACTGTATTTTCTCACTTGAAGGATGGACTGGAAGATAACCGACGGATTTCTGAAAGGCTGTAATGAGATTATACGGAACGGTTGTGTTCTATCAGGAGCAAAACTTCCGTATATAAATAGAATAGACCATAAAATAATAAAATTTCACAAACGCTTCTGTGGGTTGATAAGGAATCCTGACCTGGTCAGTTCTTATGATCACATATGGGAAAACTAAAATCATTACCTTTTATGCCGGCTATTTTTATGACAGCACGATAATATTGGTAACATCTATCACATGTACTATTATTATAGTGAATTAATATTCATTACCTCTTTGGGTTTGAGCTTAAAATTATAATTGTATTTTGTTTTGAACACAGTGCGGTGATTTTCTTAGTTGTTTCTCCAATCAAGTTTAGGGACACCATGAAAGTTCTTCGTTTTTCTTTCTGAATATTTGTGTGTGCATAAAATTTCTTGAGGCTTTTTTCGAGGGAACATGCGAGTATTAAAAACATGCAAAAAATGTGCATGGAAAAGTATGTGCTAGGTGTGGTCCAACACTTGTCTGCTACGCAATAGGTAGTGCCGCCAAGCACTGTAGTGCAATGAACTTGTCTTGCTCACTGGAGTTCAATACTTTTTTGTGTGTGTGCTTGGAATTTTTGAAGCTCTCAATTGGTTCTGTAGCGTGTTAAACTTAACTTGATGTTAAGAGAATAATTTGTTAATTTAAAATTTGATTCCAGATTTTAGACAAAATAGAGTATTGCAAAAAAAATTACCTCAGTTCAGTCATTCATGAAGTGTTTGTTTAATATTATGCAATTTATTTTCAGTGTTTTCAACGAAATAAATTTGCTTATTTCCTTGTTAGTTCTATGATATTTAATACAAACTTTAATTAAGGTTTTCAATGAAGGCTCTATGGTTATACATAGTGTAGGAACTTCTGTAAGACACGTTGGATCTATTCTCATTTTATACCAGCTCTAAGTTCACTTTGCTGGTATTGAGGAAACATTTTGGGCTATTTTACCATTGTATAATTTAAAAAAAAATTGAAGAACGAGAACTATAAATTTCGAGTCATCTCTATGTATATCTATGATCATATCGATCATGTTATTGTTAATACTTAAATGATTAACTGGTTTTATTTTCACTCTATTAGTCTTTAGCTAAACTAATTCTAATCATGCACATAGAATAATTCTTGTTTGGTTATCTTGAATTTTCAAGAGGCTCATCAGTTTTCATATATTTTCGGACTATGTAAAAATACCGTACGGGACTGAAAGTGGAGTGAGTTTCCCTGAGCTTAGGTTGAATGTTCCGTTTTTTTGTTTTCATCGTTTTTCTTCGCTTTACTGTGTTCTGCCTTGAACTTAGAGGTATACAAATAAGCTCCTCGTTTAAAAGGTTATCTATGCGCACTTGCCGTCTGGGAAGCTGGAGCGTCATTGTGGAGCGTGTGCTGCCCTGGCTAGTTTAATTAAAGAGACGGATCATTTATTCAAGTGCTTTTCGAACTTCATTTTTGAGGCAGGAAAAGTTACAAGTATTCTTCAAATTAGAAAACGAATTTAAAACGAGTACTTTACGAATATATTTCTCGCTGTGTAGTTGAAAACCTCGTGTTCTCACGCGAATATCTTCGTTAGTATTTAAACTCGGCGAAGATGACATTTCGAGTCGCAAATGTTGTCTGGTGGTCTCGGTGGCAGACTGGAGAGTAACGGCGGCTGTGTAACAGCTGCTGAGCACAGCGGCGCTGCATCTCAGGCAGCCGCTGTAGGCCTACCTACGTGTGCGGGCCCTGTCAGCTGCTGCTGGTGGTGGTGGTGGTCTCATTGTTGCTGCTTCTTTGCTGCTGCACCGGCTTGAGTTCGTCAAAGTTCGAATTCGAAGAGCTGTCTTGAGACAAGTACGTTTTTCTTATTTTTCCTTCCCTGCTGATGGGATTCTTGCTCTCTGTTACCAGTATGAATTTGGTTCGTGTTGGCTCCTCCCGTTTCTTCTGTTGCGATCGTTCATACTTCAACGTTACTAGTATTCTCGTTCTGACGGTAAAGCTTTTGCCTTCAGGTCAAGTTATGGTTGCCTTCTAATATTAGACGAGACAACCATTCCAGATTGACGGTAATGAAGAATGTTTACTCACCGTGTTTTTGATTTCTTGGCCAGTGATGACATCCGCATATTTATTATTAGGTTTCCTGTTCAGGTCCGCGTCTCTAGGCCTTTTAAAAATCAGGGATGCGTTATGATTTAGTGTTCTCAGAAATGAGATATTGTTTGTGTGCTCGTAAGTTCTGCTTCATTATAAGGAAGACAATTGATATTTTGCAATGTCGCATCGAATTCATGGATACTTATCTCCTGTGCGTTGAAATTCACTACGATAGAGCTACGTTCAGTGAGAAATAAAAGTTGGATAGAAATGATACATTAATCATTTTGCAAGTCTCGCCGTAATTTAACGGACTAAGTCTGCCTGTAGAATACTTCTACATTACGATGTAATCCCTAAGCGTACGGTGGGGTCTGTTCAAGCATACAAAGCTACTGAAGCACATGACGAGTTCTGTGTGTGGGTGAATGTCAAACCATCTTGCTTTGGTGCATCTTTAATGCTACACTATCTGGCTGAGGGACCCCAAGCATCACGTGCACGCCCAGAGCATCACGTGCACGCGCAGAGCATCTAATGCACACCTAGAGCATCACATGCACACCTAGAGCATCACATGCACACCTAGAGCATCACATGCACACCCACAGCATCACGTGCACGCCCACAGCATCACGTGCACGCCCAGAGCATCACGTGCACGCCCAGAGCATCACGTGCACGCCCAGAACGTCACGTGCACGCCCAGAACATCAC
>VOMN01063863.1:0-21802 GCA_014899125.1 Orchestia grillus
GAAACTTTTCCTCCCAAACTGCGAAGGAAGCTCAGTGAATATATCAGTAAGTGATGAACTAACTGATGATTTCTATACCCAATCAATATGGAGTACAAGCAAAACTTCATTGGAAGACTAGATTTACCCCATGAAACGCACACCAATGCAAAATAAATTACTAAAATAATTGGAAGACGATCTACGCATCTTGAGGAAATAGTTTTCCAATAGAAGGAGCAGGCAGAAAACTCCATCGCGCACGAAGAACAGATTTACGGAAGCGAAATCCGTCGCCCATCCCGCTGGCGGTGATGAGCAGCAGGGCGCAGTGAGGACCAAGGGAGCTCCAAAACAATTCTCGCAGCCACCATTCAGTGATGTAGTTTCACGAGTTGATGTACATAGAAATGCAAAAAAAAAGCTTACACAGAGATTCAGAGCGTCGTCTCTGCGTGATTACGCTGAGCTGTTATACGCAGGATTTCCTCATGGTTATCTTTAACATCCTATGCAAAAATTTCTCGAAAAAATAGCAATCGAAGGTTGTACTGAATGAGCGATCTATAAGTTTCAATGATGTGAACACTTAGTGTTCTGATACACCTGCCAGCATCAGCGTACACAGGACCGAGATATGCTGGCCAGCACCAGCGCACACTTGGTGCTATCATATGATGGCCAGCACCAGCGCACACTTGGTGCTATGATATGATGGCACACTAAAGAGAATATCTCGTCCAAAAATCTTGAAGCCCGTACACCGTCAGGCACAGGTGGCAATTCACGGCGCGGTCCTGCGAGAGGTCGCGAGGAAAGCGCCAATACCGCGGCCACTAAACGCTCGTTTATCGACTAACAAGCTAACGCTGGAACCAACAAACGATGGAGCACGGAAAATATACCTCACTTAAGGCCATCACTGGGAGAGGCAGAATACGATACATGTCAAAAACGTCACGCTTTATTCTAAATTTCGTAAATGAAGCCGGGGACGAGCGAAAAAAAAACTTTTGACAACTTTGCCCCGATCAATGGACGCTACCACTAAAGTGAGCTTAAAAAAGTGCATAATTTTCACATAAAGAATATTTTTGTAGCTACGTCATGCACGGCCAGAAGCCCAGGAAAGAATTCCTACGCGATGAACGTACTGACGACACGTGAAGAAGGTTGCCATTTTTGTGCGTCCTTCGACCAATTTCCGTGAAGGCCCCGACAATATTTTGATCTTCAGATCAAAAGGAAAAGGAATATTGTCGAATAGAAGCACAACACAATTGATTTTTGCTACTAGGAAATGCTAGTTGGAGACGAGACGAGCAGACGAACGTTAGAACGAAAACAGCCTTATTCTGCATACCGCTTGTGAACGGCTGGCACCTCAGCACGTAAGCTGCTTGGACAAAAAATTAGTTACGTGCTTATAATATGGTATAGGACCTTCACGAGTACGAATAATGGCGAAAATTATGCGCGGCATTGAATCTATAAGTGTGTTACTGTACGTCCGGTTGATTTTAAACCACGCTTGCGTCAACTGATCTCGTATAGTGCGACCATAATACGTGGATGATCTACTCTACGTCCAACTTGTCGTTCTAGATAGTCCCACAAATTTTCTACTGGGTCCAGGTTCATGTCTGGGGACATATCTGGCCAATCTAAATGCCTAACTTATCTTGAATGACTGTCGTGCCAATTAATAGAAGGTCTAGCCCGACGCACTCGCCCGTTGTCATTTTGTAAGATAGGCAAGGCAACACGCCATTTCTTCACTCAGACACTGTACAATGCCAGAGCTTGGTTATCTACAGCTCAATGTAGCCGTACTGGTTCAGTTTAACGATACTTCAACGAAAAGACCCGCTTCTGTGTAGTTAAAACAACCCCAGAACATGACAGACCCTCCTCCTCGTATCGCCCCCTACACGTAGGATTCATGAGGTCTTCAACGAACACGATGGCAGGCATTGTTGCTATAGAGACAGCAGCGTGATTCATCTGACCACATGATACTTTTACACTCATGCACAGCCCAATATACGTTTGCTCTGCCCCAGTTTAAACGATTGATCTTGCAGGCAAGAGTTAAAATCGGCCGTTCACGAGCCATTCTGCTCCATATCCATTGCAAGGAGTTCCTTACGAAGATTTCGATCAAAAACAGCAGAAGGGCCATCATTTACGTTTCGCTGTAGTTCCATCATTGATGCAAAGCGATTCCGGTCAACATTTCAAGACACTCGGCGGCGGTCCCTAAAGGTTAAAATTTTCTTCAGACCACAATTTTACCTTGATCTGCCGTATGTACCTGACTGTTTCCATGATTGGTAGACCCACATAACAGTGCGGCATAAAACACCACCAATTTTAGCTACTTTATTCACTGGGTATTCCTTAGCTGACTAAATTAAATAGTCCCTTCATGCCATTCCGAGACGTCTCACTTTCGTCCCATCGTTGTGGAATAAGTAAGAAACAAGTCTATACATGAAGACTGATGCTTGTTCAGTACTTGCGTAGAACCTAAACTTTGGTCACAGCTTTTAAAACCGATTGCTGAATAGAGTAAAACTGGAGCTAAAAAAGAGTAAGTGACTAATTTTTTGTCCGGGTAGCTACTTAAAAGACAGTAAACGTATGCATGTACATCTTTGGATTGAAGGGGGCTAAAACACTAGCACCAAAAAGCAAGAAGGATTTTGAATAGCATTTCTTTCCCTACATAAGCATTTCGGTCGTCCACACACTCAATCAGCACTCAGTGAAGCAATAGCATGCGAACCTTTCTCCGCATGTAAAAATGATCCAAATGAAAAATAAACAAGAGATGACTATGAGTGAACATAATTATTAAGCAAGAAGCAGTCATATACCTGAGGGGAACGTAGAACCTTACGCTGTCGTTGACAATATACTCCAAAAAATATTTTCGACGGGTATGACTCAGCCCCACAATCGCGGTTCATGATAAGCGAGGTTAACAATTTTCCGACGGCAATGCCTTCTCTGAAGCAATTAGATACTTCATTTATCCAACTGATATCAGTTGATAGCATTCGACGCATTGCCACTTGAACCATTGGTTGGCCAGCAAGACTGGCGGAGCAGGACGTAAGGAGCAAGATAAGATAGCTGAGGACTCACAGAGGGGGCCTAAAGCATGCGGTGGTCGCGAGCCAACAGCTTTGTATTTCTTGGCTGTGTCTACAGCTCAATAGCGTCAGTGTACACGGATGCTCAGCCCGATTAACAACATCGGCGGATTTTCCATGCAGGAATTTGAAAGGCCACCTATTTTTCAGGTCCAATGGGCCATTGTGGGTAATGGCGACAGCAGCGAGACCGAGCAAGCACCGGATGCAACAGTCACGCAACACACCCCACCAGCTCTCGACACTTTCAGATCACTGCAAGTCCCAAAAAAATGGGAGCAATTTGCCACAAAGAGATCCTTCAGGGTGAGGAAAAAAGTCCTCAAATCACGGAGTTTTTTGAGCATAAGCCTCAACTGTCTCCAGACGATCGAGACTTGAATTCACAGCATAAGTTGATCGCACATGCAGGAGGGCTCGGCACATGACAGCACTGCATTCGAGTCCCAAATGAATAACTCGCAAAAATCAAAACACCAAAAAAGTTGAGAATAAAAATCGCACTTAATTCTCCCAGAGACTTGTACTTTGATATCTGCAACTCAGAATGTGTACAATTGAAAGTAATAAAAATATTCGAATATTGCAAACTAAAAAACACTTTCCATTCATAACAATGGCTTATTCCAAATGGAAAACCGATGAAACACCATAATCAGAATATATACATATATTAAAATATGCGACAGGCGCAACTTTATTTACGGACAAAAAAAGAAAAAAATACAAAAATGAATTTTCATTCAATTCATAACAATCCTATTGATGCCTTATATACACTCCAAACTCTACTGAAGAAGTTCGCTCGAACACAGACGGACTTGCACACTCCCGGTACCTTCTTTTCAGCATAGAATAATGCAATATTCGATCAAGAAGATCTGAAGTTCCACGCCATATGCTTTTGCTACGTCAAACAAGTATAAGCTGTGTCAAAAAGAATTCAAATGAACTAAAATCAATAAGAGGATTTTAAAGCCTTTGACTACGGTAGTCACAGTAGCGTTTTTTAAAGTTATCTCAAAGGCGTCAAATAATCCAACTTCTTTGTAAATCATTTCAAGTAACTCTGTTAAAAAAGGTCAGAATACCAAACTTGAGTATTAGAATCTCAAGTCGCTAGTCCACCCAGGACAGTTGCAGACTGTAAATTGCAACGATTTAGAAATTATTTTTAGGATATTTATATCAGCATTTCCAGTATGAATCGCCATCACTTGCAAAGAGAACCAAGTTGCCACACCACAGAGTGCCGTGATTCTGTGCCGAGCTCTATCTTGCTGCAGGGTGCCAGAAGCGGCTCGGCACTTGATAACTCTTTTGTGAAAAATTATATTACAAACACATGATAATAAAAGCATGAATGAGTTGAACGACAAGCTGAAATTTTTACCATTAAATGCTTTCTTTAATAAACATCTCTGGACTAATTTCGGCGAGAAGAAATGCTCTCGACAAAAATTTTCCACAGAAACTTATCAGATCTAATTATTTTGACAGGGCAGAGATAGTCCGGTCTTGGAAGCAATTTTCTTCTTGATGATGCGAGTAGTCTGAACTCTATTAGGGAAACCAAAAATGTGCCGCAAAGACTGTCTTTTTATAGCAGAACATGCAACCCGTATATAGGATACTTCGCTCGAGACCTGAAATTTCACTTGAAAAGGGGCGAAGCGTGACGGAACGGTACTTACTAAGGTAGTAGGTACAAGCGCATTAACATATATAGTTGGTCACAACTGACAAACCCAAGTTCAGAAACTGGCAGAAGGCCGTATGAACTTCTACTTTAATGATGGTGTTTGATATAACTTTTCATTAGATGACGCGACAGAGTTTCACATCAGCAGAAAGAACGATGAGCTCCCAGAAATACAAGGGAAATTGAATAATATTATCTTCGTTCTTCCATCGGACGACTCGAGGTGGGAAGACCTTTGATACCCTAAATCTTTCACTGAGCTAACACCAATAACACGTCAGTGCAGAAGATATAAGTGGAATTGTTTCGATATGAAACTTGACGCTATTTGTAAATTTGACGTCAGTTTTGAACTAGGTATCGATGTCAAAATAAATTGCTGACAGTTTCATGACGTTTCTATTGTAGTTAATCGATTGAATCCTGGAAAAAACAATTTATACATAACGTTGCGAGTACCTCTTTGATCCGTAAAAAATCGGCTCATGCAATTTGGCACCGACCAATGTTACCATTATTGCCAAGTTATTGAGACAGGTTTTCTGGCGTTAACCGTTACGCAAAAGCAATGACATCACAAGCAGCTTCGTAATGTAAAAAGATAACGGGAACGACTGTGTCAATATATTGGGCTTTATTGAAATTAAAAACAGGAACTCTACGTTTAATTATCTGCCTATATTTCAGCTATCATTTCATTTTCGACAGCATTTCATCACACCATTCTTTCAGATGTAGCGACGCTGCTGCCACATTCAGATGAGATTTCTTGTTGGTAAATTTGGTGCCACTAGAGCGCAAAACAACCCATCCCGCCACAGTTAGTAAAAAGTACGGCATATATCTGAATGAGAAGAATAATAAATTGAAGAGAAAAAATAAATCGATATCACTCGTGCAATAGGTTAGTTACACCGACTGTTAGCTTTTCCATGCGCGTGAAAACGATGTATTTCGTGAAAAGCTTTAGGTCCACATGATACTCTGAAAGTAATTAAAGGACAACTTCAACTTTATATCAAGAGCGAAACTTGCACATGATAAAAATTTACCGACACTAATTTTTAGACACGTTAATCAATAGCATGACTTTATTGATAAAATGCGTACTTGGGCGAATCGTCCACATCAGCACCAGCCCACAGCTCGGCATCAAAATTTTGAAATAAAAACCGTTACTGGGTAGCAGGGATGTGGTGGCAGTAAAGGCAGTCGTAAAATAGCCTCAAAGTGGACAGATATTGTCGTAGAGGTTTGTTGAAGGCCAAACAGAAACAAATGGAAAACTCTAGACAAACAAGCAGACTGAGCCGAAGAGTTTTGGCGGATTTTCGCTGTAGCGCACTCACAAGATGGTGTTACCAAGAAGCTGCAAGATTTCTACTTATTCTTCACTTTCTGTAATAGTAGCTGCCTTCAAGTACGAACATCAATTATGATGGAAGAAATGTGCATACACACAGTGAAATTAATAACGGAGGAAATCAACTTAAAACATGCAAAAGTATCGCACATCGGAATATTTGAATGTATTAGAGAATCATGACATGAATATCAACAGATGTGTCTTCATATTTGTTCATAGAAATTTAAACGACATAATAATAGAGAACTGATATTGGCCATTTCCATCGAAATACGATCAAATAATGCACAATGAGGAAAGCATCATAATTCAAAACGTCAAATGAGCGACTTAGAGCAAAATGAATGAAAGATGGTCTATATACTACGTTTCCGTACGCATTCGATTTTCATGTACGTAGATTGTCAACGTGTCAAAGAACAATGGTATTCCAGAGCATGTAAATATTTAACCCATTCAAGCGACAGTGTACCTAACAAATTGTGAAACTTTTGAAAGCACCTATTAGCAATCTGTACCGCTGTTGGGAAACACACAGAGTTGATGTATGGTCGGTACCATTTAAACGTAGCAGAAAAAATAAGAAAGCCATTAAACAAGGACGGGCAGCTCTATTGAACCAGGTTTAGAAAGCGTCTATGTAGAGTTCCACCGCTGGGAATGGATCGTAACAAATTTTACTTCATCATCTTATTTCGTTTCGAGTACGGCGAGTATAAGAAAATGTCATCGAGAATTGACAATGGCCGTTTGAAGCGCTACTCTGAATGCCCCTCGCAGCGCACGCGAGCAGAAAACCAAGTCGCACAACACTCAGGTGATGCACAAGTCGCCCAACACTCAGCTGATGCACAAGTCACACAACACTCAGTTGATGCACAAGTCGCACAACACTCAGGTGATGCACAAGTCGCACAACACTCAGGTGATGCACAACACTCAGGTGATGCGCAGGCTCGCGTGTGCCAGCAGAGAGGCCCTCTTTCCTGGCAGCTGCTCAGAGTTTCGGGGCCGCTGTCATTTTTCAGGCCCCCTGGTCTCAGAACGCTCGTGAAAAATATCAAATTAAGAGGGAAATATTCACTCGCAAGAAATTACGGAGCACTGCCAAACTACTTCCCAGGAGACTTTTACCGGGCATTTCGCAAGTCTCTTGTCTTCCGGGAACAATTAACATGAAATGGAGGGCCTCTTAGACAAGAACTCCTCCTTCCCTCTCTCTTTCTCTCACTGTAGCTCAGATGAGACTTGGCGACTTCTCCAGCCCTCAACGACTTGCAAACTTGACGACTTCCCAAGCTCTCAATGACAGAGATAGCATAGCTCAAGCAGCCTCTTCACTTCAAAACTTGAAGCAGAAGTAAAAGATTGAAGCTAACACGTTCTTTCGCAGAACCACAAATCCAATTTCTAAACAAGAATTTCGAAGTGTAAAAAACGGACGCTCAGTACTACTACTACAACAGAAAATAATAAATTCTCTTCTTCAAGCCGCTTTTTGAACCGCTATAAGTTCTTTGAGGATCAAATCAAACAAATGACAGAGGTACAACTGATAAGACCAATAGCCAATAGCTGAGGGCCTAGGAACCAGCCTAAATACTATTCAGGGTCATGCATTAAAGCAGTGCAAACATAGCGCGCGAGAATGGACAGTAATTCTAAGCTCTTCCTATAAATGCACCGATTAATTCATTTTAAACGATTAAAAGGTAAGTATATTATTAGCATTCGTACTAGTTTCAATGCTGTCTATCGCTTTCGTAGCAATTGCAAAAAGGTCGTAATATCCCCAGTGCACAGTTAGGCAGTCCCCTTACCACCACGCGCAGACCACCATAAGCCGATAAATCAAAGAGATATTCTACCGTTAGAAGCGCAAAAAATTTACTAATCCATTAAATCAAGCATTAAATATCATATGGGAAAAGTTAGTCAAACGAGCCCTCACATTTCAAAATAGGTGAAAACTTAACTAAGCACGCAAGCACCGGCACCAGAGGCCCAGGAACGCAACGCTAGGAGGCCGCAATCCACACAAATGATCGCGATCGCGCGCAACCCGCCATTGAGCACCAACCGCACCGCTGCAGGCCAGGAGTGCGGGCTGTGTTGGTGCATCACCTTTGTGCTGTGTTGGTGCCGGTTGTGTTGGTGCATCACCTCTGTGCTGTGTTGGTGCGCGTGGTGTTGGTGCATCACCTCCTGCCGTGCTGTGAGCACCGACATTCGTCCACGTATTTTGGCCGAGCATGGGCACAAGGTGGTCAGAGCTACTTGTACAGTACAACAGCTGCACACAGAGCAGGCCGAGCTGCAACACAACAGCTGCAACACTACAGCTGCAACACAACGGCTGCACACAACAAGGCATCACGCCCAGTAATTTCGTTAGCGATGCAGCACAAAAGTTTGAGGGCAGGCAAGTGTTTACGACAGCAGAGAGAGCGGCTCGTACACTTTAATTAGAGAGCTTGTAGCAGCTCCACGGGGTCCCTAAAATATCCCCCCGCGACGGACATGAACGAGTCATCATTTGCGTAGGGCATGGCTGGATGATTCCCAGAGAGCACAAGCATCCCTGAATTATGGCCCGCGCCTCCCCAGACAATAGATACAAGACCTTCTGAATTATCCTCCAGTCGGGTCCCTAGGCCAACTTACCGAGGTGAACAAAGCCCGTCCTTCCAGCAATAAGCTCAACTAATGAGGCTCTTTAATTAGCTTAGAAAACAACAATGAAATCTCTAAGGGACCCCACAGCAACGTAAAAGTGACGAACCTAACTTCACGGAAAAAGTTTTCTGACTTGAAAACAATCGAGTTTCGTTCATTTCATTGCAACAATAAAATCATTAATTTTTGTACTGAAATACCTTCAAATCTGTCTACAAAGGAATTTCGTGTCAAACAAATCATTCTCAGAATAAAAGTAGTTTCATAAGACCCCCTAAAGTATGAGAACAAACCAAGAGCGTCTCTGAGTTTGTGTATAAAATACCGAGAGAGGAAGGCACTGGTTCAATGTAGAGAGACTTTATTTACAGAGATGAGCGTCAACAGAGCTTGCTCCTGAGCAAGCGAAGCCACAGAAGCGCATTTCCTGGCTGCAGTGAGAACAATAGGAAGCCCCAACGTAGGACGCTGCCTGCTTCACAAATACCGCAAACATTGAAGACGCTCTAACAACGAGCCAGATCACACCGCACACGCCTCAACGGTAGAATTAAGCAGAGTGTTGACACACTGACAACTGCGAGGCGTGTGGCCTCAGTCGCTGGCATGATGGACAAGTTGCATCGTCACAAGCAGCGTTGGCGCACACGGAGCTCACACTAGTGATGTACAGCTACGGTATTACCACAACCTACATACCGCTGTCAATCCAAGATTTAAAACAAGCAGAAATTTTGGAAACGTTTTGCAAGTAAACAATATATCTAGACAACACAACTACTTGACAGGCTAAAATGAAACGCGTAACATATTTTGAACTACACGTAAATGATGCGGTTAAGAAGTTTCGATGAAGATTCAGAAAATATTACGAGTGCGTTTAAGAGAGTTTAACATTTTCACGTTACTCGCTTGTGAAAGTAGAACTAAAAGCAATTAGGTGTTAGGAGATACTACAAATCGTGCTGTACAACTAAAATTAGAGGAAAACCATCGTAAAATTCTTTCAAAAAGGAAAAAAAAACACTATTGTAATAGAGCTCACATACGCGGAGAAAACTGAAATAAATTTATTTATGCATGGCTGCCAGACAATTCAATTTAACAACTGAACGAAAAGTATACCCACGTAAGCCAAACATCTGCACAAATTGCAACTGCAGTGGAGTCTGGATGACAGCGATTGAGCAATCACAGCTCCAGTTAAATGAATTAACGTTCGCAAGGGCGAGCGGCGCCCCACACCTGCCGGTCCAAGCTCCCCCTCAGCGAGAGGCGGACCTCCTGATCCCATCTCGAGCTCACTCTCTCTTGACAATATTTTACTCAGCAGCAACAAATTCTCGGTGCTGTTAATTACCGTAGCATATGTAATTATATCGTAATAGTGGCGGCAATGTACAACTCAGCACCAGTATACATAAGCATCGGTATGCATATTCGGCGGAGTATAAGAATTTGACACGTAGAAGGATTCTTGAATGCATGATGCGAGAACAACCTGCAAATAAACTGAACGTTTGTAGGTTGAAACATACTTCATCAAAAATTTCAAATTACGAATAGGATTCGCAGCCAACAGTCGACACAATCTAATAAATCGCTTGTTGAACATAAATTGAGAAGATATTCTGAAGTTAAAACCACGAAGCTGCAAATCAGTAAATATAAAACCAAGCCGTTCAATTTCTCTTTGATACGCAAAATAATTTTGAGTATTAGGAAATGAGCCCATGAAAACATTTTTCAGGCTTGAATATCAGTACGTTTAGTTTACTGGCTCATGATTCATTAGCCTGACTAAATATAGAGCGAAGCTTCGCGTGTGACAGCAAGCACACTGCATCCCACTCAAATTTTGCATCAGAGAAAAACTTTCGTAGAACAAAGATTAATGAACAACGAAGCAGGGCAAAGACAATAATAGGAAGCAACCATTTCGATGGAATGAAAATCTGATACACTCGAAAAAACATGAAGTAACTTAAAAAATAGATGCCTGTAAAAGTCAATGCTAAGCAATGACGACTGGCCAATAACGAGGTCACGTCAGCATGGAGCCCCTGCAAGAGCCTCACAGGTGGAGCAGGGATTTTCAGCCTTGTTGCAGGTAATGAATACCGCCAGTTCAGTACTGCATTCATCGAACCGTTCATAATTAAGAAGATATTTCCTATAAATTAAAGTCATGATGAATATTTTATTAGTACACCAATTTAGAGTTTGCAGCTCGACCTCTGCTCAACCCAAAGACTATCTCATTGAACCCGCAAGATTCGATCGCATTAAAGTTGATAACTCTGATGTACGAGTCGAACAAGCGCTCACAATAATGCTAACTCTAAATTTACGAAGCCAAAAGACCTATCAAAACGAATGGACCGAATACCAAGCAATCAATAATAGCATAGCAATAGCGGCAATCAACCAATAACAGAATAGCACGAGCAGCAATCAAGCAATAACAGAATAGCACGAGCAGCAATCAAGCAATAACAGAATAGCACGAGCNATATGAGCATCAAGCTATAAAAAATTAACAGCACAGCACTTGAACTTTCAATAGAGACTACTGATGGCTACTAGAAGTAGCAACGGAGACACGAACAAGCATTTCACACATAATTTACATGGCAGGTAAAGCCACAATGTCTAAACAACAACGAAAAGCTAAGCCACAATGTCTGAACATCAACGAAAAGCTAAGCCACAATGACAGAACAACAATAAAGAGCTAAGCCACAATGTCTAAACAACAACGAAGAGCTAAGCCACTATGTCTAAACAACAACGAAGAGCTAAGCCATAATGTCTAAACAACAACAAAGAGCTAAGCCATAATGTTTGAACACCAACGAAGAGTTAAGCCACAATGTCGAATCAAAAACGAAAAGCTAAGCCACAATGTCTAAACAACAATGAAGAGCTACAGGATCACTTCAAAATTATCGTAACACTTGAAAATATGGGCTGTATCAACAACATATAATGAAGTAAATAAACACGTACGACGCATGATATACGGAGGAAAGTCCTTCGCACGTACGAGTTATCGATCACTCTTCGCTATTGACGAGGAGGAGAAAAACGAACAAGAATGTACTAAAATATAATGAAACCATACCCACAGGAGAAACCTGCAACCACTTGCTAGGCGAAGTCTGCATGTGTGCTTGGCGGCGGAACATCTGTAAGGCTGGACACCGTCACATCTAAGCTCACGACATGCCCAGAAGAGCTCCGTTGAAGAATAGTGTTGAAAATTGCGCTAAAAACATTTTAAACACTTCGAGTCTGACGTGCACCGTATGTCGCACACGCGATCATCTAACCTAAAGTAACCAAAGGCCTAACACATACGAATACAAATTTGTAAGTGTTCATGAAATTTGTGTTCATTACTCGAATACGCTAGTTTGGATTAGGAGGAAAATGAATAGGATAACTAAATTTGTGAAAACAAAATCCCTTATTTTTACATTCAAACCACAGATATTTGTCGACATGAAATTTTCCCTCTATGGAGAATTGGACTTCAAGTGTTAGAAATGTACCGTAGAGCAAAGCACGGCAACATAACGTGTATACAAGTACGGTACGATGAATGATGACAACCTGCATCAAAAGAGTGACTTCAATAAAGACAGGAATGAAGAACTGATAAATGGAATAATAAGTAAATCCGATGCATTCCATGCTCCAAGAGGCATGATGCGTGCGGCCGCCAGCACGGCGAAACGACGACAGCGAGGGAAGACTGAAGTAAGTTGATGTTCTCTCAGGGCACCCGTCGATCACACCGCGAGCACGGCCCGCATCTCGGATAACGCAGGCCTGAGAACAAAATTCTTCTCTTGTTTTTTAGCCTCACGCGGTTTCCATCCGCCTGGCATGAGTTTTATTCCCTCTACGCGCTCGCACGGAGCAATTTTCTTGTAGCTGAAGCTAAAGCTAGGTGACCTGACAGTGGTGCATCTAAATCCCAGTAAATGTTCTATGTCATACGTTTTAGTGCGTGAAGATCGAGCAGCGCGACCACAGAAGACACGGAACGTTCAAAATCAGTAATTAAGAGAAGTATAAGCGACATTGAAACTCTCAAACTGGAAGAGCCATCGATGCCATTTCAAGACAACTCAAGCGACTAAAAAAATGTTCAAACGTTATACTCAAATTGATTCTTCCTTGTAATTCGCATTCCCATCGACCATTTCAAAGGTGTTTATAGCTAAATTTGTTGTAAGCCATACTGATTAGCCACCACTCGTATTTATCCTACATTAGCGTACATTAAGCAAAGAAATCACTTATTTTATACACCTCTCAAAACCGCTTATTTATCCATGTAACACATAGAAATCTTCAAAATATAATTCAATATAAAAGAAAATTAACAGCGCTGCTGCATCCCCTAAAAGATTTGATTGTTCTCTTGTTAGAGAAAAGAGAACCACGTTAAAATCGCCAGTAATAGATGGGGTAAAGAAATGTAAGAACAATCATTCCTTTCAAGTCCCACCATGCACCGAATGCATCAGACCTAACGAAATGTTCCTTCTAGCACAACTGAGCTCCCGAAGATTGATAGCAAAAAACAGCAATCGGAAGAGATTGAGAAGATAACTACATGAGCGCTGGCGGAGCTGCTGCGGGCGCTGTTGGGACTGAACAAGACCGAAATGGGTGTGCCTCACAGCCGGGCCAGGACTGCACTAAACCCACGGCAATGACGGACGACAAGTTCCAGGTCACATTAACTGCCTCGCAAAAGATTTACACGAACTGCGTTTCCGGGCAAAAATGCTCAAGAAAGAATTAGGAGACGAGCGAGGAAATAACGTCAGTAAATTGCGACCAAAGCTACGCCCCTGACAATCCCAACGCGAGCTGACGCACAGAGGACGCGCATGCACGCTCTCGCATCAAGGTGTGGCGCCGCTACATCTCTTCCAGAAAATTTATCTCCTTTCGCGCGCTATAGTTATGCCTAAAAATATTGAGATTGAAATGAAATTCATAACCCTAGCAAAACAGTTTACCTACGTAAATGGAAAATGAAGAGCCACACAGTTTTAAACAAAAAAGATGGAACTTGATATTAAGTTCCAACTTATTACACCATAATCAGTCCAAAAAAATTAAGTGACTTTGGAAATTTTCGGTTGTACGAACAACTAACATGTATGAGAGCGTAGAACGAATGCCCTTCATTTAAGGTGAGGCTGTAGGTAGCGATATAGTAACAAAATCTCCTACTTCTTGCCTTTTGATATAGTAATTGAATGACAAAAAAAATCCCAAACCAGAGAGGGAGTGAATTCACGAACTGAAAAATTTCATCATCAAACTTAGATAAAAACAACGAAATACAAGTTTTAACAAAGATGCATTCAAACTAATTTTTGATGAAACGACTTTCAGCACCACTTATGATGGTAATTGTCATGAGCTCCTGTTATTCACACAGGGTGTGCTGTCACCAAAATGGCACCTACCTATCGATGGTAGGTTCATGTCAACATTGAGCAGCGGACTTACAGGTGATGGTCCGTAAGTTTGAGTCTCCCCAGCATGAGGAAGAAAAATTGCTGATGTTCGCACGCAAGGAAATTCGAGCATTATCACTTTCTCAGCGTACGAGTGCTAATACAGGGGGGCCTCAGCGCTTAAATTCGATGGCAAAGTTCGGTTAAAATTTGCCGATACTTTCGTGTATAGAAGTAAAACACGCCTCATTCATGTTTGCCTTCTTTTTTCTCCGATAAATTGTTTTAGTTATTTTAATAATTCAAACATAAGGGTTTCCTTTAAAAGCGCAAACAAAATATGAGTTTCGACTCACAAGCAAACGACTACGAAACAGTGGAATCAATAGTTTCATTGGGACACCCGTAACCCAATAGGCGGGCAACGTGTTTATACTTCAAATACGAGAGTTTTCTGTAAACGCAAGCAAAATATGAGTTTTGGCACGCACGCTTTCCACGACATTACTCGACTGCTGAATTGTTTCATAGGCACACCCATGGCCACGCACGAGGAGACCGTGTTAATTAAGAGAGGAGGCTAGCGCACCAGCACTCAGTCTTCCCCTACTGCGCAGCGGAAAATCGGCTCCCTCACGATCAAGCTAGAAAAAAGCAAGTATACATTACCATGCGTAAGGTTTTAGTTTCCACCAAACCACAGATAAGGGAATAACAAGGAACAATAATGTTAATAAACCTTCAACAAGTTAAATCTCGATGCATCGCACACATGAAATCAGTATCAGATAAAGCTGCCCAATTAATCAGCCTGGTCAGCCTCCGATTTAAATCTTTATTTATGGAAAGATGGAAAACTCTTAACACGCGTTACATCGAGAGTTCAAAAACGAGTAACGAACAACCATGACATTTTGTTCATAAGAATAGAATTTGTACCTTATCACTTTGAAAAATTCTAAAATGTGTAAAAAATTTCTTCTCTTCGGTTTGGATAGGATCCTACGCCGCAACGATGAAACTCCTGGCGAAAGTCCTCAAATGAACAGTAGCTACTGACGACGCCGCTCTCTTCCTCCTGGTCAGATTATGTTCACCACCACAACCACGAGACTCCGAGTGGGAAGTTCCCCTACGAATGAGCAGCAAGTGGACGACCCAGCTCTCCTTTCTCATAAATGATCAGTACCAAGACACCCACAGACGAAGTACCGAGGGCGAAAGTTCCAGAATGAGGTGCAGCAGCTTTAGAATGAGGAAAAAGGCGTTTTACATTTACGTATTTAATTTGATTCTTGTGAGTAATGCCAAAAATATTCGGAGGGAAATTATGCCAATAAAAAACGAAATACAAAACTTCCTTCAAAAGAACTTCGCCTATACGGATCTGCCAGCAAGAACTTGAGAGTGCAGCAAGCACTAATGATAAGACCGTCGTTAATTAAGGGCACGCAGCGTCAGAGAATATTAAATGAAATACAACCTAATATTAAGCTTTAATACGGACCACAAGATTAGAATTAATGAACTTTTTCGAATGTCAAATATTGAATATTTTAAATTGTGAAATACGGGCAGCTGCAGTTTCTAAATAACGCCAGTGCAGGATGACTTCAAGACGTGCAAGGATTTAAGACGAAATAGGAAAAAGAATTAAGACCTCAGACCTAAGCTAAGTAATCATGTGTGAAGCTGAAGTTTTTTAAGGTTAGGAAATACTAGCAGTAATTTTTCAGTCAGTTAGGATTTGTCCTGATTGGCCACATAAAAGCCATAGCAAGGCGAACGAATCTTGAAGGTGAGCAAAGCTAAATCGTTGAAGTAGTTAAATAATTAATTTCACCAGAAAACCTATAGAAAATTAGCGTTATCAAGTAGGCAACATAAATAGAAAGTTTATTCATACAAACAAAACAAAGAATGCAAGTACATCACGGGAGAAGAAAGGAAAAAAGAATAGCATAACACAGAGGCAGGAATTCTTTAACTTCGCAGAGGAATGATGAGCCTTGCTTGGAAAAGCCCGATTTGTTAATAAATAAAGACGCCTTTGCTGTTGAATCAGTACAAAAAGACATCAAATGTCTGAGACACTGAGTGTCGCTCCGATAATAGATAATTGCATGCACAAGGTCATTAACGTGCTGCTACCACAAAAGTACCGTACAGCATAGAAAAGTAGTAAGAGCATGAGTCACCACCAACACCCTGACCCTTACACCTCGCTCCATCCTCAGATGCTGACTTCAGCTCAGGATGCACAGCTCCATCAGTTCGTCAGCTGTTAACTGCAGTGCCTCCTCCTAGTCTGGGAAAGAAATGTTCTCCGAGAGCGGCGCAGGAATAGCGAAGTGTGAGAAATGAAACCGTACAAATGAACCTAAAAAGCGAACACCTCCTGTTACAAACCTTAAATCTAAAAAACAAAACACCCAAGACTATCCAATCTAACTCATTTACTACCTCTGTAACACATTACCTCCCACAGCACTTGTCACCTCTTTGTAGCACATTCGCCTCTCTCCTAAGCTCAGGTGAACCACGAGGTGTTGTTATAACGAGCCTCATAGTCCAAGAGAATTGAAACCTTACGATCCGTTCCACTACAGAAGAAACTACCCAGAGATACATAATCACTTATAAAATAATAAAATTGTTGTAAAAAACACAGCTGCTCTGAAGAACATTGTCATATTTTGCGTCAAAATGTGGTGGGGATTATTCGCATCTCCTGTGAACAGTCCCTAGTGAAGACCACGCTCACTGTACAGAACCTCACCGAAATTGGCTTAAAAGCTGAGAGCAGAGAAATTCTTCTCTGCCTATGTGTCCAATACGGAGACGCCGCCGTTGTCGCCCTTCACAGAGTGGGGAAAAGTCTTGTAGCTACAAAAGCAAAAATAGCAGCAGCAACACCACAGTACAACTGTCGTTCGAAAGCGCTGCACAAGAATGGGTAATAAACAAAATAAAATTTCCCGAACACCCTTCAAGCTTAATCGAAAATCTCATCCTCTGGAATACTTCTGATGCCATTGTCGAGAATAGCACACAGGAGGTGGGAGCAGCGGCGAGTGCAGCGGAGGCGGCGATGGCAACCCGCGTAGCGGCGTAGGGGGCCGCGAGTCTTCAGGCAAGTTTGGTGCGGTGGCATCGCGATAAGCACGCTAGCTGCGCTCGTCGTTCCAACGGGTGTGCTCCGATCGGCGGTCTCAGCGATTCGAAATTATCAAAGTTAAATAAGAAAGCATCACGCTCGCGAGGCAGGGAAAAACAGGGAAAACTTTAAGGCATCCAGATATTTGGATTCAACTGAATTCATTCGTGGGCAGCTGCTTGATTGTCAATGTTTTTTAAATTTCCACAGAAAGCTACGACAAACGATTTGAAATGTGAGAAGCAGCCAAAGTTTAGAATATTAATAATCATTATAATGAATTACTAAAATTCCATTAATTCAATTTCGAATTCATTTTATAAAATTTACGATCTGGGGTTTATAAAACGAAACTTGCGAAAATTACTCAGTACAATGGTACTCTTCAATGACTTGTCAAGGGAGAACGATTAGCCTTCAAGATTACCACATGTTTGCGAGCAATAATACGACTGAAAATGAGAACAGCCACACCAAAACACACTACTATTGCCGCAAATATTGAGAGTTAATGACTGTTTTCTTAGAGTCACGAAACAGCACTAAAGGAGCCTATCAGAGACAAGATAATGGAACAGGATATTCTGAAGCACAAATTTCTAAAAAAAAATAGAGCATAATAATCATGGAATTAAATAAGCGACAATTGAGGCGCTATGCAGTCGAGTTAGAAGCGCTCAGCTGAGACCACCAAACGCTCACAGAGGCGAGCGCTTCGCAACCATAACTTCGCAGGAGGTCCATGGCCATCTTCTGTCATGCAATCAGTCACTGAAGGCTGAAGCTCTCAGAGTAAATAGCTAAATGACTGTCACGTGAGTACACTTAGTGCCACAAGTTCAATGGGTGTTACGTACTAAAAACATTGACTAAGACTCAGAGGAAAAACAAAAGCTTTCAATCTACGATCCAACTTTTGAAGCAGTCACCACAGTTTAGTCTGGCTATAAGTCCTGGCCGGTGCTTTATTATGATATACATAAATCGACGCTATTTTGAAGAATCTATTTTCTGTCACGGTTTACAAGAATAAACTGAAGTACAAAATTCTAATGACGTGTAACCAATTTCACCGATCAGAACATCAAGGAACATGTAGGAAGACTTTGCCTCTTACCCTTTCCCTTCTAGAGTTCATACTAAACTCCGATCCCAATTACACAAGTTTACTTTCACTGAAGTTTACTGGCCAGTAACAATACTTTGGCTTGGCGCCTCGTAAAAAATAGACCTACCTATCCAGGGCTCATTGTACGCTCATGACTATTTTTCTTTCGAGCTTTTTGTGTTTTTTTTTCTATATTGATGGATGAGATTTAACTTTTTCTCTTGCATAATGATAGATATAAAACGTAGATACACAAACACCAAAAGTGTATCAAAGAAATTATTGAAGAACGATACAAATTTACGACTACCACGTGCACTGAAGAGTGCTGGGCCAATGTAGCGTTTCCATAGGACAAAGGTAGAAAACATGAAATAAATATCCCAGGCTACTTATAAGCTAATCCTTTCTTTGTTTTATTTCACTAAAATATGCTCTAAAAACACAGAAAATTGCTTTCACACATTTGAGAAAGCAATTTTTGCCGTCTTCTCCAGCGGTGCCAGTACAATTGTGTTAGGAGAAACATGCGAACACTCGTCTCCATCACTGCGGTCTTGGAATATATAATTGAAGGAAATTAATGTTGGCCTAGTAACAAGAGGTAACCGCCGTCATGTCCGGGCCGCCGGCAGCAAGTTGTTGCCAAGCAGACTGGCTAAGTCAAAGACTTGGAAACTTCAGTTTTCTGGGCCAATCTCGAGACCTCATCGCCCGATCACGAAAGCGCGCCTGTGCATTAGAAAAACTGCAAAAACCAAGTTAAAGAGCGAGAATAACGAGAGGTTGGCAGCGGTGGCTATCAGAACTTCGTAAGTCATGCAGTAGAAATAAGACACATCAATGATGACCGAAATGTAACCGAAATGATCACGCAGCCCTCAAAGAGAGACAGATTAAAATTCTGAATAGAGTTGCGCTTGAGGCATACAAATGCACCGACCTTAACGCCCCCGAGGTGGAGTCCCAAGTACTGGCTTAGAGCATATAAATCAGGTGCTGTATGGAAAATTTCACGAGCCAATCTCTACCCATCTCAAACTTGACAATTTCCCATGATGAGCAGCGAAGAACAGACCTTAAGTAACGCACACTAAATATTAGACAGCTCTTAGTTTTTGATGTTAATCAGTAATGAGTCAACAAATTTATTGACAAACAAATTTGAAGCAACACAGTATTCACTGGATTATTAAAAGTTTAACATTTTCACGGCATATCTTGTATTTTATTTTAAAGCTAATAATAATCTGCATGTCTCCTTCATCCTTTAAAAAACTGTTGATGAAATTTTTACAGATAATCATGAAGAATGTTGTTCCAAATATTTTGGGGTACAGTCTACAGCTCATCATTTTCTCTAGTTTTTTAACTTTTCCTTTGAAGTAGAAAACTCTTTAGGAATTCACTTTAATTCATGCCAGCAGTCTGAAGAGGCAATTCACGAGTTCGATATCTTCTTCAAATTTTGTGTTCGTAATCAAGTTTTCATACTTGCTACGTGGGCTTGGGCTCATTGTCTTCTGTGAGGTGGATGGGTTATTTTCCAGAAGAAATAGTACGATAAATTAGATTCTGCTTTTTCAACATTCATAATACCTTCAGTTCAAATAAAATATCTAACTCCATAAGCTGACCAACAGCCCAAAATATTAACGGACAATTTAGTGGCAAAATCTTTGTTAGCAATTACGAGTACTGGTCGGAGACGATTAGCATATGATGAAATTAAACGTTTGCAAGCTTGTGGCGGTATATGATCCCATTCTTCAACGCATTCTTTCTTCAGTTCAAGATTCATCAGACTTCTCAGGTGACCTTTTCACTTTAGTGTTTTCCAAAGATGTTCGCTAGGATTGAGGCCTGGAGATGGACTTGGCCACAGGAGGACATTAATTGTGTTCATGAACCATTCCGATGTTAATTTTACACCGTGTTTAGGGAGTACCTCGCGCTGCAACCTCAATTTGCAGTTTTGGAACAAGCCCTTCGCACTTGGAAGGAGACTGTACTCCAATACAGGGTGACACATGGGCCCCACCTACCTTTCCATCAATTACACAACGTGTATCAGTGCCATTCGCACTGGAACAATCCCAAACCATTATACGGCCGCCTCCGCGCTTCACAGTTGTGAGGGTATTATGCCTCTCAAAGGGCGTTCCTTGTATCATCCATAAATAACGAGTGGAGTGACAACCAAACAATTCAATCTTGTTTTCACCAACCAGATCCTGGTCTTCCAAAATGCAGGTCCTTTTTCCAAGTATACATTGGCAAAGCTTGGTCGACTTGCAACGGGGTTTTTGCGTAGCATGGGAGTTTAACGGGGCATGAAACATTTTATTCTATTGCTGTGAAGTTCTTTACTGTTGACTCTTTCACTCACTTCAGCTCCGGAGGATTCCAGGTCAGTTTTTGACTTGTTGTAAGTAATCGTGGGATTAATTTTAATACTCGTCGAAAGACAACGATACCCAAGATCAATCTTCCGTGGAGCACCTAGCCTTGGTGTGTTAACAGTTTAGCCATATTCCTGAAACTAACGAGTAACTGAACCAACAGTTAAATATAACCATTAATCAGCGCTTATATCTTTCTGTACGATATTTCATAAGAATTGAGCTGAACTGTTCATTTCCCTAGATATTCTAAAACTTTTTTCACTTTCGGCATGACGTCTTTTAGGTGATTTTACTATACGACGACTCACCTGGGGCGAACCGTCTAATTTCACGCCGAACCAAATTAATTTTTCTCCTCAAAACGTCTACTACGTTCTAAAAGTAATTCAGATACGATGTGACTGCGAAAAGACCAAAATTACAGCGTGAAAGTAGTTTCACAAAAATGGATGAATACTTTTATCACACGTCATACATAATTTTCGTGAACATGACATCATTTACGCGTCATACTTTCTTTTACAATATCACTTTATTAATTAGAAACTTGTGTTCTGATAAATTTTAAGAAAGCCGACTTCTAGCAGTTCAGTAAAAAATTAATTTTAAAGTGAGCAAATACTTGCGTCCCCCACGGTACGTATATATTGTACAATAGTACGACTGCTTAGAAATTTAATCATTGATTAAATCTTCATGATTATAACACTTATTTATACGCTCTTAGAAACATTTATTTACCACAAGTAATTTACATCAGATACA
>VOMN01063865.1:0-14554 GCA_014899125.1 Orchestia grillus
AGGTGGCATTGATGGAAAATCATTTATAAAGATAGAAAAAGTACAAAAATATACAGCTAATATTTATTGGAAACCTGAAATCGAAGAAACACGCCAAGAAAGCGCTAATTGAGCATCAGTAAGAACGCTTCTACAGAAGTGCTCAGCTAATCTAGCAAAAAGGTCTCGTTTCGTCTCAATATTTATATGATTTTAATCTTTAGATTTTTGTTTTCTACAACATATATTGCTATCACGAGTGTCTTCCATCACCAGCACCAAGATACCGTGTGTATAGCTGCTGTCTGAGTGAAGGCCCAAGATGGCCAAGAATTTGTACGTTACCGCGTGTTTTNTTTCTTTTTGCTCCGGAACTGTGAACCTTTGATCACCATCTCCATGTGGAAGGAAACGGTCGAGGCAATTGATGTGATGAGATATTTTCAAATAAAACGTCAATTTTCTGCAGTTAATACGACCAGCGGCCTAAAGTGAGGACGAATGGGATCGTATCAAGCGGGAAGCCCTCTACTTGGAAGGGAAATCTCCCCTAAGAGAGCCTCAGAAGGATGCTGTGATCGGGAGACACCCGCCTCCTATTCTGCTTAAAATTATTGAAGAAGTTTTAAATGTATTTATTCGCTGGATAGCGCGCGGAAAAGTCACAGCAAACACGCAATCCATATTTTAGGCAGAAAAGAAGAACTAGAAACCAAGGCTGGAGCTACCAAACTACTCAGAGGCACCGAAGAATCAATTCAAATTTAACCCAAATTTCAAAAATTCTAAAAAGCAGCGGGTATAACAACTTCTGTTTGCTATTGTTGGAGTTAAATCGCATTACATTAAAATCGTTTTCTTTTCGAAAAGTACTTATAAAAGACTAGTCTCTCACCTTCATTAAGATTTCTAGTAAAATAAAAATTCTCAGATGAACGTCAAAGAAGCTCATCCAACACGACCAGCATTATCGGCCGTCTCCCTTCCCTCAGAATTCCGGCTCTTTGCGCTAGAATAGCGCAGGACACCAACTCACCCCGTCATGAGATATCAACACCAGACCGCTGGAGGTGTCCACGGAGCCGTTGCTGGCCTCCGTGTTGAGATATTTCTGGACGCAACAACTTTTCGGCGGTCGTAGCACCGATTTGGTACGTGCACAGCTAACTCGACAAGCGGACGCTTTTATTTTAATCAGCTGAAATTCGGTCCACTGTGTTTCGTCTGCGTTGCTCAGCCGAGGTCTTCGGGACCCAGAATCGTAATGGCTTCATCCAGGAACTGCACCAGCAATCAATTTGAGCAAAGATGATTCGTCTAGGGCGTTCACTGTGGCACAAGGCTCCCACAGACCAGGCAGAGCAGATTCTGAGAAAGGGTCCTCAGTCGTGACGGCAATCGCCTTTCCTGCAAAAATAGAACATAAGATGTGAGCATTTCCTGTTATTCTTCATGTGACTACACATCTATTAATAACCAGAGAGTTTAAAAGAAACTCACTCTGCTGGAGGAAGGCATTCTCAGAGCGGAGGCTGACATATTTAACACTGACGTACTAACAGTGACGGTACCTACGCTATTTTATGAAACCTAAAAGGATCAACGAAACAACACTAGACCATTTCAAAAAGATGCTGCTAGCTTCTTGTACAATGCTAGCTGGAGTTTCATCACAAAAATAACCAGGGCATTACAGTGTTAATAACGTACTTCCACGCAAATCGCTCCCAACCCACAGCACTCGACCATGTCACTGAGCTCGCATTCAGAGACACTAGCAGCTCCACGCAGGAGAGTTTCCCCGTACGAACGTCTCTGGCATGGATGCCTGTCTTGAAGGCAGCGGCTTGCGTTTCTGGCAGGCAAGAAGTGAAAACCCGCAGGACAAGAGAGCATTTAACTATGTAGTGCGTACTCGCTCAGACGTGCTGTCACCTCATTGAGTCGGCACCAGATCTTTTTCTAGTATTACTTTGCTCTCTCAAATCTTTGTCATGATAACAACCTGCGCAGGATACAGCGAAGTGGTGAGCGTGCAGCATCATCCTGGGGGGCTGGGAGTCGGCGCGGTTGCTGTAGGTGTAATCCCCCACCACGGTGTGGCCCAGGCTGCAGCAGTGGGCGCGCAGCTGGTGCCGCCTGCCCGTCACCGCCAGCAGCAGCACCTTGCTCGCCTCCTCCCCTGCTTGTGGAAGAGACTGATTATTATTGTGCAAACAGTACTGCTCACCCAGACGCTTCGCGCAATATGCAAGACGGTACCTTTTTATGGAGTATATTACCTCCTGTGATTGTAGTAGAGTTTGACTGTTATTGTTTAAACTACATCGCATACTCTGAAGTATTTCACAATAAGCAGAATGATATCTGTTTAACCTGTTAACGGGTATTGACATCATATGATGTCGGCGTGGTTGTTGTATTCACACAGTCGCTGTCGATTACGCATACCGTGTGAATGCAACACCGGCCACTTGGGAGGTGACCGTTAAACAGGTTAAAGGGAGTATATGACTTGAAGCAGCTACTCTCGCACTAGTTCTTTTGCTCTTGATGAAGGGAGCACAAGCAAGGCTTACGTTCCTTCTGCCCTGCAGCTCTCGTGTTCATACCGCTCAGGTTGCTAGAGAAATAAACCTACACTAGCACTCGTAGCAAAGAATATCAGTCTCTTGAAACGTGGAGCTACCTTTCCACCACGTCAAGATGAGATCGTGCATATCGCCATGGAGGGAGTCACAACCTCTATCTGTGCCATTTCCAATCGGAATTAAACCTACTATGTACACTATTGTGCAAAATAATCAGCACGATGCAAAGAAAACGTCAAAATCTGATGTAACTTTTATCACGAATTCAATATGTTTTTTAGGGGAATAGTTTTAGAGCGCTAAGTCCCCAAAGGACATTGACTCGATGACACTCTCAACACACCCTAAAAATGAAACTCTGGAGCCATGTCTCTTTACAAAGGTCACCATGTCCCCAAGACATGCTGAAGTAAAATGTTAGCACACATCTAAAGAGCCACTCAGAGCAGGAAAACATTTCAAGGAACCCCCCTATCAAAATATGCGTAACGACCCGACGTTTTAAAGCAATTCGTTGCTGTGCAATTTGAAATTACTTGCTATTTACTAGCAAAGCACATTACGCTTTAAGGGCGAAAGGCTTTCCAATGTACATACTTGGTTCATATAAAATCATGACTTATTAAGAAATAACTCACTGCCAGATAGAGCCATACTCTGCAATACTTCATTGTCACTTGATGCACTTGCATCAACAGCAAGGAACCTAAAATGGACACGAACAGCTTTCAAGACCCTGAGGCCCACCAGTCCCACTGACCGCAGTAGTGACCAGTCTGCAGCAGCAGGAGGCGGGTGTGCGCCGCTCTCTGGTGGAGACCACTGTCTACACAGACGCGGAGTGCAGCTACAGCAGGGTCTGGCGGCTCACCTGCAGACATGGGTGAAGGGTTTAGGGTGAACATCGCAGGGCAAATCTCTGACGATTTAGTCCAAGTCACTTTAAATTCAAAATAAATCGTACATATCATTTACGTCCAACAGTTGATTCACTTCACCTAATACCCATAAGAACTTCATGATGTCAACAAATAAAAACTGAGTAAAAAAAACATTAACACAGAAGCATTCTACCAGAAAGTTTTGGCAACAGGCCATATTTACACCATATCTACTGTAAACAAATTTGTCAGATGAAATGCACACAGATCTGCAAGGACACACAGGCGTGTGTGCAGTTGGGCACCTCAACCACACCAGCTCCCCAGCTCTCCTAGAATGATGGAATTCAGGACAAGTAAGTATTGATTTGTTGTACAAATTACGAGTGGTTGGTCAAGCAAACATTGGGATTTGCTTCTGTAACGGGATCAGCTGTACAGTGTGATGCACTTCGTACATCATACAGTGCATAAAGTAGTCTAAGTTATCCAAAAGTGCATCACGATTATTTTGAATAGCAAAATATCACAAAATTTGAGTATAAACCTGCAGTAGATTTCCAAAATCGTGTGATGGAAGATCAATTCACAAAGTAGACAGTAATATTCCTTACTAAAGTAGGAAAATGGTTGAACGGTGCAGTGAAATGATTTAATAAAGAAGCAAAATTATGCAACAAAATAAGTTAATTGTCACAAGTGTGAGTTGCACTCACCACCTGGACGAATAATTTTTTAGTGGCTAAGACAATAAGAAAAGCACAGATGTGGTAATGGTGTTCTCGTCATCACTTTGTTCTCACAGCCAAATAACTTGTAAAAAAAATACTGAAATTCCGGGTTTTCTGCATAACATGGAAGAAAAGTCTAATAAATATGGCCTGTTGCCTTCTGGTTAAATTGCACTAACTTGGAGTATATCACCACTAATTAATCAAACTAAATTGACAGCAATTTCAGCAGCTAAATGGACTTACTTCTATGGTGCCATAAAACAACTTCTTTGTTTTTTGAACATAAAACCAAATCTGTAAATGTAACAAATCTATCAATTCAGTCACCAATATCTTCCAGTGATTTAATGCTACAAATACTCAAGCCATAATTCCAAGCTATAATGGGAAAGTTACCTATCTACTGAGATATTTTTGGTAAGAACATCACTACATACCAGTTTTGGTATAACACTCACCCACTTTGCCCTTTAATTGGTAATGTCTAACAAAAGATCTTCCTTAACAGAAACACTTGTTAAAACAAGCTTCCTTCCTCCTGTGTTTACCACCAGAGAGAATAAAAACTGCTTACATTCATTACAACATAGCAGGATAGTTTGTGAGCAACCATGATCATCAATGAATGAGCCACTCACCAATCGTGCCCTGAATTTCGATCATCTGGTTCTGGACCTTGCCTCGCACAAGAGCCACATAAATTTTTGTGACAGCCCTGGCACTCATGGCGGCAGACATGAGGGCAGCGGCCCGCTTGTGCTTGGCCAAGCACAGCAGGCCCGAAGTTGCATAGTCCAAGCGATGGCAGAAGTGGAAGTGATGACCCAGACTAGGGTTGACGAGCTGGGGGAACCTTCGCTCCAGCTGAGTCTGCAGCGTCACCTGCTCGTAGTGTCGAGACAGTGATTACATTCCCGGCATGTGCTGTGCCTCTCTCAGAGTGGGCAGTGAGTAATCTAGAATTTTATATAATAGTAGTTACACTTTTGTCTCTCACAAATAATGAAACTAATTCAATATTATGACTGTTGGATCTTGAGTAAAATGTAGAATAATTCTTGCAATATATTGTTTTAAAATAAAATTTAAACCTAGAAATAAAAAAAACATATAACAGCAAAGAAAAAAAATTTACATTTTACCATGAAGGAAAGAAATACTTACCTTCACATCAGGATTGTCAGAATTTACATGAAGGTCAAAGTCTTTGTTAACAATCAAGAAGTCTTCATTTTCAAACTCCACCTGGAAAGTCACAAGGATCAATTATTAATGTTGAAAATGAATATAGGAAATAACTAAGTCCAGGAACCTTGCATTAATTTAATATTTATCAGATTATAAATATTAATACAAAGCTACCTTGACTACTGTTTTAACATGAAACTGTGCTATAATATTGTAGCAGGTATGATATTTTTATATATTTACTTACAGAGGTAATGACACAATGGTTTAGTATGACTAATGCTGCTGTAAACTAACTTCAGCAGAAACAACATAAGAAGGTAAGATTATGCTAGACAGCAATAGGGTAAAGGTCTAAGACAAGTCAGTATATTCCTGTTGACAATACAAAATTCTTGGCAGCTCATTGTATATTTTCTATAAAAAACAAGCAATAAAATAAAAAACTCTTTGAATAGTAAAGAAATGGTAAAAAATAAACTTTAGCATCAATTTCCCTCTGCTCATGTTGCTCTCCCCCTCTCCCCCACAGCAACTGCCATGTCTTCACAGCAGCTGCAAGGCCCCCCCCCCTCAAGTAGGTACCCAGGCAAAATTTAGGCAATTGTATTTGTACCCTTGCAACTACACAAATGCAAAACTACATTTAAAAAACTTTACTTAATAGTAAAATTTATAAGTGTGAAAGTGCAACTGTGCAGTTGGCTAATAGAAAAGGTGTTAATAGGAAAAACATGAAAGTTTAAGACCATACCATGAAAGTTTCATCTTCATACATAAGGGACATATTTCAAAAGCATAGTTGAGTGAAAATATTGTATCAGCCATGAAAACTATTTAGAGGAATTATTCCTTTTATGTATCATTGTGAAATTATTGCTTAGCCACTACTAGTTCTCATTATTAAAATAATACAGTTAATTACTCCTATTATACCAGTATCTATAAAAAAACTTCCCATAATTTTACTGATAGAATGTTCCTGACATTTTTCTCCAATAGATAAAATCACAATTTGATATGATAAAACTTCTTAACATTATATTGGTATTCTCCATAAAAAGCTGAAAAATTCAGGCTTGATGTTTCAAAAATATATACTTTCAAAAACATTGTATCCATTATTATTATACTTGTTAGTTTAAAGTTCCCCATCTGGATGAAATCTGACACAAAGCAAGTAAAGAGAAGAAAGGACCATGTAGTCTAGACTAGAAAGTGTGGAATCTATGCACATTTGTGCTTCCGCACTAGATTCCCTATGAATAGAAACAGCAAGTTAAGAAGGAAGAGGAAGAAAAGGCAAAGAAAAGAGAGCAAAGAAGGTGTGAATATTGAAAGAAGTGGACACAAAAGATACCAGTCCCAAAGGCCTATCCATAGCTGAGGTAACCTAACAGTGCTCTTTTGGAGTCATCAGCCCTCATAAAATAGACAAACCCAACTCACCTAGCCCTATTGCTTATCTTATGTCCTCTGAGGGGGCAATGTAAGCATTGTGAGTTGTAGGAGGGGCTTGACTTTCAAACTTATATTATTATTATATTATTATTATTCTTAGTTAATTAGTGTAAGGCTTACTAGCCTCATCAAAGACCATCTCAGGAGAGCAAAAAGATAAGACACTTTACCATGGACTTCATGGAATGTAGGTTACTATTTAGTTTGTACAGCAGTCAACTGCAGAGAATTTTATATTCATTGTAAAGCCTTCATTTTGATGTCATAGAATGAGACTTTAGTGATGGAACCTATTTGCAAAATATTTTTGCACGGAAAATTGGTAGGCATTGGTACACTGGATGAGGTTTATTGGGGTAGCAGTAGGGTTGCATCAAAGTTATATTAGGTGATGTTAGATTACACAAGGTGGCCCAAAAGTAAGGTAGCCTTCCATAAAATTGTGTCCTACACATTTTTTAATGTATCAGTGCTACCAATATCAGTGAGGGTACCTTACTTTTAGGCTAACCTGTATTAAGTTATATTAGATTTGGGTATTTAAAGTTTGTTAGGCTAATAAGACATAACAAAATGTGCACAATAACTGTAGTCAGAACTTTTAAAAATGTGACCATAATTTTTGTAGAGTTTGAATCAATTGTTCTATTAGTTAATATAACTTGATTATATTAGAATATTTCAAATAGTTTTTCATATAACTTTTTGTATACTTCCTAACTATTAGAATACAGATTATCACCCTCAAAAAACAAAACAAATTAACAATACCAAAATGAAGGCTGTAAAATGAATAGGATGGTTTGTGGATGAGCATTTGGCTTTAGTAAATTTAATATAACTTAAACATTGAGTTTGCATTACCATATGACTTTCAATAGCTGAGATAATCATAATGAAATAGTCTGATACATTTCTTACAGACATGTAATAAAAATCATTAAAAATCTTTTGAATCAGAAGTTTTGATCAATTTTGTTGACTCTAAATGTTCATACATAGAAAAGTGCAACAGCACTAAGACATGTCAATACCAGCCAGAGTTTGTTCAATTAATTAAACAACTGTCAAGCATTAAGATAAAATTCCACACACATAAATAATCAACAATATTAAATACTCTACTAAAAAAATAAATTACCATGAAATATTTTAAAAGATGAGAGAAAAAATATACGTATACTACTTACTTTTAACCCATCTGGATTCCTGACAGGATAGTTACTAAGGCTAGTCATCCTCACTAGCTCATCAAGTTTTAATTATTTGTCCTCTACGTGCTCTGCAAGACTACCATTAGCAATACGCTGAATGATACTTCTTTCCTTTGTACTTGAAAAGCAAGAAATTACTTTTTTATGCACTGGTATCTGCAGTCACATCTTTTATCTTCAGCTCGAAATCAGAAGAGTTTCTTCTTCTTCTTCACATTAGTGAGGGTTCCGATTCCAGTTGGACCATGCACCTCAAGGTCCGAAGAGTTCAGAAACAAAATGAGTTCATTCTCAGAGACACTCAAGGGCAAGGAGCTTTAATCTTCTTCTCCTTCATCAGTTTCGCAAGGGTTCTGACTCCAGTTGGTCCTTCTTCTCCTTATCAAGGTCGAGGAGAGTATAAGCAGACCACATCTGTTTCTCCTGGATGTCTAGATCGCTTCTATTTCAGAACGTGGGTACCAGTTAGTTTATCAGGTTCTAGATGTTCTTTCAACTTGGCAGGTCTGAGGGCAAAACATACAAACGCATAAGCAGATCAATGTGCTTAACAAAAAAATCTTTGTGTCGTTGTACATCTATCAAAATGAAGGGCATTAATCATAAATTTTAATTTCAATAGTTTTCTACTTCTATTTCTGGTGACTTTAGAAAAACCTTTACCGAGAAACATCTCTCAAGAAGGATAGGTCACAGTAAAGAGAATAGCTTTCCCTCTACTGTGGGAGTTGTCTACTGCGGGCGTGTCATTGGATTTACCTTAATAAAATATATACATGTCATATACAGAAAACTGCTTTATAAATTCCATCATAATTACAAACCAGTTTGTGAACGGCGAGTCTTGTGAGCTTGTAGTCATCTGCGCACATGGGTTCGTTGAAGAATTTCGGGTTGACATTCTTTCCTAAATTCCGAACTGAGTGAACTGATCGGCACAAATAGAGACGGTTTGGCGGATCCAGAGGGAGGAGGAGGAGGAGGAGGAGGAAATGGGCCCTCGTCTCTCCGCCCCTTTCCCCAAGCCGGTACGAGAGGGAGTCGCACTATATTTTGTCCCTCTCCCTTTTAAACGTGAAGTGTTTCGTTTGAGCGCTTTCCTTAAACAATCAGGTACTTTTTTTGCATGTGGTTTATATATGCATGTAGACGAAATAATCAAAAATTCAACCTGGTAGCACTAGGAATGGGACGCGTTTAAGCGCACAGGGCATTTTGTTTCGAGGCTTCGAGTTTAATACTGGGAGCGGCATAGATGGTCGTGATTGTAGTGAATTGTCTATTGTGACTTGTGACCGATCTTTTCACCGTGTCGAGAATGATAAATATCAAGATTTTTTTCAAGAAAATGTATGTTTTTCATCTATCATAAAATTTCAAGTATAACTTAGCCATTAAGTATTAATCTCAGAAATGTGAAATCTATGCAAGGTGTGGTTGAGACATTGTAGCTAAATCGAGCTTTAATTTTCTAATATGCAATCGTTACTTGAAAATTTAAAAGTATATCCATATTACGAACGAATGGCAGTGAAGAGTTAAAAAAGTTCTCAGTCAACAAATGTTACCACGAGCTGGTGAGCTCATTAGCATGTGTCAGGCTCAGAGCGACGGCTGGGAATCCAAGTGCGAGCTCCCGAACAAATAAAATAGTCAGCGAGTTCGACTGAAGGTATCTTGTCTCCTTGGATTTGGTAGAGGATAAATGCCAAAGATCTTGACGTTGCCAAAATGGGAAAAAGTGGTAAGAGGACAATCAAATACCCAGTCAACCAAATTACTTTTTATTTTTATTCCACTTCCTCACATAAAATGCATAATGGTTTTAGCCATCTGGGTAGCTGTCTATTCTGACGAATATTACTTAACTCCTCGTCAATAAACTTCTCAGAGTATTAGGCACTCCTTGTCAAATGCATTTTCCAGCCATGAGAGGGTGTCACGCTGCCTCTCGCGTTGCTGACGTCTGCCAAACGTAAGAGCTTCTAAACTGAAGAAAAGCATTTTACCGATACAATGAAAAAACTTTAGGAAATGGAAAATCAATTGTTATAGTCAACCCCATATGGAGGTTAGTATAGAGAAACATGCGACAGAAGACAAAAATTAGACACTGAAACAGAATTTAATTAAGACAAAATTATGAAAGAATATAGTATATCGATATTTTTTCCACATGAAATATTACTTCTCCAATCTTTGAAACACGTGCAGTTACTTCAGCAGCGTGACATTTATTCTTCATATGCGGTCACTTATCGGACATCTACAACACAAACCTTTCCGCGACCCCTATGTACCCCTGAAAACAAACGCGATCTGCCGGCAAGCAAGTCATACTATAATAATGGCAAACGAAGCAGCGCCTGAAGTAGACAGTGGTGTCGCTAGTCCTGAAGAAATTCCTGCAAACAAAGAAACTAACGATATTGTTGCACCAAACATGGAATCTCGGGTATCAGGTGCCAGTTCCTCCGGCTCTCCTACGTCTACTTCGTCCAAAGAAAAAAAAGAAGAACGCGTGCCAGTTCCTGGGCCATCACTTGCCATTGAAGAAGGTGATGACGATGTGAGTATAATTGAAATTCATTCATTTGTGTCATGCAGGCGGTTATTTAGTGTACTAGCCCATAAGAGTAGTGTTAGCAGGAACTTAAAACATGGATGCCCCACGTGCAAGCGGTTGTTTGATATACTCGTCCATTAGTGTGCGCTGCAGTGTGAGTAGAAACATAGGTGTCCTCAATACTTTGGGCTGACAATGTATCAGCTTGTTTGGAATGAGTGCAATTTGAGTGTGATTTAAATGCAAAGTATAGTTAGGCTGGAAGATTTTAGGCTTCAATTTTGATTGTATCACCTGAAGTGATAAGGTATTATAATAAGCAGTTGAGTAAGTGAGCTCATTTGTGCACTTGGAAATTTCAGAGTGCTCAATGAATGAAATCGGTGAAATTTGTCTCTGTGATGAATAAATTCAAAATTGGTGATAGCTCATGGTAATTGCATTGTTCCATCATGTTGGACTCCATTTTCCCTGTTCCATTAGGGTTTCACTTGGGATGGCAAAAATGCAAAGTCATGGGAATTTTTTGTTTTATCATCTTTCCTCTTTTTGTGAAATACAGCCCTGTTTTGCTCTCATGATTTTTCATTTTTAATCACAAACATTAATGATATTTTATAATTGAAGTGTAATTTATTCCATAGTCTATTTCATATCATTCCAAGTTCAGCTGCCAATCTTGGTACTTTCTTCTCAGACTTGGCCTCTATCAACAAAAAGTTGTTGATTAGCTTATATGCCCAACTATAATTATGTAAATTTTCTCAAGTTCTGTTTGATAAACTCTGGCATTCACATCTTACATGCTCTGCATCAACTTTTAACTACTTTTTAAATTAACTGCTTGGACAAATCACTCATTTACTCAGTATTTAATACTGAAATGACATTTAGCTACTCTCTATTGATTCCATTCAAACTCAATGACCTCCAATAGAAAATCTCTTGACCCTATGCCATCTAATTATTTTGCAATAATGCTGCATTTAGCTTGATACTGTAAAAAATTAGATTGTTATTACAAAAAACTAGCTACTTCTGCCTTATGGGTTAGGACTGTATGTTGAAGTAATGGTTAATTCTTTTATGTGATTACGTGGTTTATGAAAGCCCATAAAAAATGCTATCAGTTTGTTAAACTTATCACACTTATTGTACTAAGAACCTGAGCTAAAGATTCTCTACACTTACAAAGACATCCTGCTATGCCATTGGGACTGTGCCATTATTTGTTCTAATTTTGCACGTCAGTACTTTACTGTGACTGCACTGATGGCATGAAGCAGACTTCATCCCTTTAACTTTTCGTCCAAACATTTCTCTTTATTTGAATCAACTTCCCTAAAAATCACCTGGTTATTGTAATTTCAATCAATACAGTGCTTGATACAGGCAGCATGGAACAGTAGTCTTCCCCCCTAAACTTCACAGCTAACCAATTTCTGCCAACTCAAGTATTGTTACTGTCTTTATTGCCATCACTTCATTTCTGTGAGTTGTAGCTTGTTCATTGATGTGTGCAAGCAATTACATATTTCACAACTGGTACTACTGCTTTTTGTAGTACTATGTAAGTAAGCATGAGTTTATTTCTGAGGTTGCAATTAACATCATCAATATTTAAGTTACAAAAAATAATATTTCTAGCATACTAAGTTCTTAATAAGTGATTCAATATTTAATAGTTACAAGAAAAGAATGTTTCTAGCATACTAAGTTCTTAATAAGTGATTTTAATGAACTGTATTAAAGTCTGCATAACACTGCATAACTAACTTTCACTTTTGTCTAGTTCCTGGGTGAAAGCCAGGATTTTTCATTTCTTCTAAACTAAACAAAATATAAAAAAAGAGTTTAGGGTTAAATTTTGCTGTTTGTGGTTAGGTCAGTGAATTTTGTATTTTACTACTCTCCAATATATTTGTAATACCTCTGACCAATTTACCTAATACAATTGTAATACAAAGGCAGTTTCTTAGGGATAATTGGTATTTGCTGTTCTTCTGTAATAAAAGAAGCCAAAATTAACACTGAATTGCCAGAAACAAAAACTACGTAGCGTAGTGTAATTGATCCTTCTGTTTTCAGGACATTGACGAATCCCTGGTGGAGCGACTGGTGGGCCTCACAGAAATGTTCCCAGACTCCCTGCGCAATGCCACCAGCAGTCTAGCCTCCTATTCCATGAAGCTCATTGCTAGTGAGTGCTCTCCTGTTCTCTGTTTAGAGTACCCAGGCCATGAGATTGGCCAAGTTTCTCAGTGACTTCCTTTAATTAAGTGAGCATTCTGAGATCAGTTTCTCAAGGGAACTTGTTAGTTGACTCAATATGCTGCAAGTTTTGGATTTTTTTGATTAATTACTGAAAGTTTTACAGTGCAATATTGCTACCTATTTCCCCAGATATCATTATTACTACGATAGCTGTATGCTGAGATATGTTATTACAAATAACATCTGTGGAATTAGTGATCAAATAAAATTGAATTTAGTTACATCAAATTCCTTCTTTTTCTCTATTGACATAACTTGGTATATACTGAGAGGATAAATGTCTACATCACTGCATAGTGGTGCAACATAGTATGGTTTGATGACCATTTACTAAACACCACTGTTAAATCTGCATATCTTTTGGTTTCATGCCCTATAATTTTATACTTGTGAAGCATCTCTATTACTTCTTTAATATTTTTCAAAAGAGCAAGCATATTTTAACAGCTGTGTAATTTATGCTAAGCATTTAGGCAAAGTTTCTTGCATATCAGTGTACAGCAGTAATCAAGCCTGCATAACGTACAAGTTATGGAATGATTTGGTTTACTTGATAACAATCTGTTATTAAGACCTGTAAATGGCAGCTCTGAGTGAGATGAATTATTAGTTCCTAATCATGTTTTAATTCTCAATTATTCATGTTTTAATTTTTAATTCTTGCTCTCATGTTTTACTTGCTTTGAGAGACAGATTGTAAGCCATATGGCCCTTTATTTTTGTGATTTCTCATTCAGTAAAATCTGTACATTATAGAATCATTTATGTAGAAGGAAGACCCCTATTTATATTTTTAATTTCTCTATCATCTGGTATATGTAGCTTAAGCACTTGCTTTGCACAAAAACTCATAAGCCCTTATAAAGATCACTAAATTGAGGTCTCACATAGCCACTATTAGAATTAGAGTTTAATCCAAGACTCAATTCGTCGGATAGTCATATTGGATTGCTGAATGGTTTGCCAGGACACAAAAGTCAGACCAAAGCCCAGGAATTGTGGCTTTATTTTACTGTGCTCATTGAACGCTGATGGCCTGCTCATTATGCAGGAGCAGGGGGAAACCCAGAGAAATAAAGTGACAGCAGCTGTATTCAGTCCTTGGTTAAGTAGAGTTGTGTACAACCCTTGTTGGAGGCACGACATCAAGCGTGCATGCTTGACATTGATGTTATAGTGAGGCAAAGAGCATAACCTACTTAGCAGCTCTAGTCCGGTATCTGAATATCAATGGTTACGTCCTCAATCTACAAGATGAATGGAATGATCTGTGCATGGCAATCATCATTTAGTCGAGCCTGTTGTACCTTGGACCTTGTGTATCCCAAATCTAGTGTTGATTCTAATCTCTGTTGGCTTTTCATGAAACTATTATTGGTAGCCGTTCATTGATAGTGGCAGTGCAGAACCTCCAGTAATAGTTTCCTGAAAAACCTACAATGAGAGGGCTAAAATCAGCACTAGCTCCAAGGTGCGGCAAATTATCCCACTGTATTGACATATGCAAGGTGCTCTTCTAGATTTAGCTTCTCTGTCCCCGATGAGTGTACTCTTCTACCAAGCAGCTGAGCATCTTAGTATGTGCCTCAGCAGCCTGTGTCTGGTGCTGAGTGTTCCTCAGCAGCCTGTGTGTGGTGCTGAGTGTTCCTCAGCAGCCTGTGTGTGG
>VOMN01063866.1:0-44676 GCA_014899125.1 Orchestia grillus
TTTTCGAATACCTGCGTTAATGGCGAATTTTTCGAATACCTGTGTTAACGGCGTATTTTTCGAATACCCGTGTTAATGGCGTATTTATCGAATACCTGCGTTAATGGCGTATTTTTTGAATACCTGTGTTAATGGCGAATTTTCGAATACCTGCGTTCATGGCGAATTTTCGAATACCTGCGTTCATGGCGAATTTTTCGAATACCTGCGTTCATGGCGAATTTTTCGAATACCTGCGTTAATGGCGAATTTTTCGAATACTTGCGTTAATGGCGAATTTTTCGAATACCTGCGTCAATGGCGTATTTATGGAATACCTGCGTTAATGGCGTATTTTTCGAATACCTACGTTAATGGCGTATTTTTCGAACACTTGCAGCTAAACATTTTGAACAGAAATGAGACGGTGCTTAAAATAAGTACATCATGTGTCGAGGCTGACCGGTATACAATATACTGCTGCCTGAATGGCTCAGAATATCCTTTGGTAGAGCCACATCTCCTCTGGTCTCCAAGGCTCTCGCTCGTTTGATGGGAACGAGAACCTTGCGTTGCCATAGCGACTTGCCAACGTACAAAAATTGCTTTAACTTGATGCTCGATTTCTACGTCGGCCTGTACTCTCGAAATATATGTGTTGCTTTATACGTAGCGGTTGAAACCAGCTATAGACTCAATCGAATTTGCATACAGGGGCTTGTAATTTTTTATTGTGAATGGTGTTCGAGTTTGTTTCTTACTTTTATTGATGTTTTTTACAGCACAGTATTGAACTTGTTATGGACGCGGTAGTTGAAATACCAGTGTGCATTTTTGTACGGCTATAAATGTAGCAACGGGCGTATTTGTGATTCCTGAGAGAAGGCTCGTTGAAATGAGTTATCTTTCAGTGAACATTGCATTAAAAAATTCCTCATGATGGCGTCAGTGTTGCAAAGTTCCGCTGAATTACCGACAGGTATTACCCGAGTCTACTGTGCGTCCAGTTCAGGTGCCACGTAGGTTCTTGTAGATAGATCACAGATCCTTGTGATCCAAACACCCCTTGTCTAGCGTGCCTCTTCAGGCAGACTCGCGCATCCTGCTATGACCCTGTACGGTGTGCGCGGATTTCACTCTCAAATTTTACGAGGTTGCTGATGGTGTCTCATTTGCCGCTAAATGCAGCCTTCTATCATACAGAAGGGTGAAGCTAAATTTTCGTACAAAACAAAGTTTCACTGTTAGGTTACCTAAGCTATATTTAGGCCTTCGGGACTTTATCTTTGATGCTCACTTTCCTTCTTTGCATTTGAATGCCTTCTTCGCTGTTTATTCTTTATCTCTTCTTTCTTTTCTTCTTCACCTTGCGGTTTCTAAGCCTGAAATTCAGTGTCCTGTCTGTGTTGTTCCCGAATTTCTCGAGTCCACACTGAATGGTCCCTTCTTTTCGCTCCCTTCGGTTCACATTTCATGTGGATAGGGAGCTTCGAAGTTAACTATTGATCCAAATTAATCTAATCGTGTGGAGCTAAATAATTCCTTCTTGTATACGCACATACATGAGGATGCTGGCTGCTAGTTTTTCATACAAAACTAAATTCAGCCTCTTAGCCAAAATCGTCTGGTCGAAAAAAGATAACCTCGTATATTATCGATCCTGTTCGTGACTACTTTTTCCTTCAGCCAGTTACTGATAGCTCACTACCAAGGTGGGAATGCTTTTTTAAATGAAAGCTGTTTATCTAAGTAAACTCTAAGTACAATCGGCATTTCATCTGATTGTCTTTCCCAGTTTTTTCGTCTTCGTCGTGTCCCATCTTGCGAGTTAGTTCATTAGTTATAATCGTGAGATGTGCAGAAGTTCAGTGCTTCACTTCATTGCAATTTCCATTAATGAATTAGACAATAATACAGCCTCGAACTTCTAGCGTCGAGATTCTATAAAAAAAGCTAAAATATGAGAATAAAATCACACATTATAGAGCCTATCAGGTGTTTAGCGGTGTACTCTTCATTACTAAGCTTGGTAGAGAAAAATTAAGAAACCTTGACTGAATTATTGTTTTTTGAAATTTAGTGAAATTTAGATAGATTTCATTAGTTGATTAGAACCACTTGAGAAAGCCACAATGTTTGAAAACGGGTAGCGAGCCTCTTTGCTTTTGAAGTTGAACCAAAAAATAAAACTTTCTGTGATCGCATCATTCATTTAAGTTTGTTTTTATAAGAAAGTGCAACCACACTTCGCATCTCCTAGCTGATAGAGAAAACGACTTAAATCTTTCGTTTGAATCGTGGTGTTTGTTCGTAGGTTCCATCGTTATAATTCAGTCAATGATCTATGTTTGCGCTATTTAGCGACGTACCCTCTCAAGTTTTCTTCTGAACGTCACTTCAACTTTGCGAACACAGCCAACAGTGACGCAAACTTACTGTTTTTTGCCCCAATAGGGTGACCGTCCATGTGCGCTTTTGGCCGTGCAAACTGCCTTTGCAGATTTCAACCATATTTGTTCGTCGAGGTTTGTTTCACTGTCACCTTTGTAATTTTTTTTAACAAAGCCGCCACCTGCAACCGAATCGTTAAAATCGCAATTTTATTGCATTAAAAAATTAAAAACTAATTTTCTTGCGGAAATTAAAAACAAGGACCTGTCAACAGGTCAAAGAACAAGGCTCCGGCCGGACGCCTATGTTGGTGGCTTGAAACTTAACACCCGTCGTATGGCAGAACGTCGGTCTCGGAGTGTAGGTCCAATGAGGGGCAAAATAATGCATCACGTTAGTGTAAAGAGTAGGTTTTACATTTGAAATCGACGTAAATTGTTCAAATTTCTACCATAAATGGAGGATGGAGTGTCATACTATTGAAACACACCTAACTCCTGCATTTTCTCTGTTTTTATGCCCTTAACTGTACATGTATTTGAACTGAAGTTGCGGTACTGGCGAGGTTGTCGGCGTTGTCAGCAGTATTTTAAAAAGCTGACAAGTGAAGAGTTCATTTTGCTTTGTGGCTTTCAAGTTTTGATGAAAGTTTTGCTCTATAATTCGAGTCAGATTAATTTTTTCTGCAACTTCTGCGTATTGTCAACACGAGTGAGGGCTCTTTGCTTCAATAATTAGACAGCTCGAGCGCGCTACTTGGATTAGATATCATGACTTCTCCATTATCGGCGTACGCTCGACTCATTATATAAATTTTCGTAAATGCTAAACCAAACGTGTGCTATATTTTCGTTTTAGACTGGGCCGTTTCCTGTACATTCGTCATTCTGAGAAACAGGAAACTAGTTTTTACCAATGGAGCTCGTCTGGAAACAGTCATGAGAAATAGTATAGCAAGGGTCACGACTCGTAGCATAACTGCTTTGGTTTATTTACTACCGATATAAAAATATAAAAACATAAATGTAAACGTTTTGTTATTTTCCCAACATCAGTTCGGTCTGCAGAATGTTCAGGAAAATTTGTATAAAAATTACAGACAGTAAAAAACCAAATTAGATTACAGATTTCGAGAGAATGCCGAAATGTTGACATTTGTATTTTGATAGTCTTTTATTTGAACTGGATAAACCAATAAAGTTATTCCAAGAGTTATGCCCCTGGTTTGATTATATCTCATAAGCCCATGTTTGAAACCAGTTCAGTTTCCTATAAGTTATCATGAAGTAAGGACGGCCACGGCAGCGTACGACAACTCCACAGCTATGGAGACGTCGCCTGCAAGTTACGAGGAGAAAAACTGGACCTGGAATTACTATTTTAATGTATCGTGTTCGTGTAATCTGATTTGCTAATGTCTGTATTTTTATGCAAAAATTTTTTGAATATGTTTGAGACAGTGTTGATGATGGTGACTCCCGTAACGTTTAAATTTCTATTTGATAGTCTTGTATCTGTATTACATAAATCAAAGAAGTTATGCCAAGAGCTGTGACCCAGGCTATATTATTTCTTCTAGTTCTTACAGTTGTTGTTCTGTGATATTTATTACTGCTAAAGTGCATTTGTACATTTATTTTTAAAAAATCTCGTATTTTTAGTTCCGATGACTTCTACAACCATCGGATATCTCAATGCCTCGACGGCGGAAGTTTGTAGAAAGTTTTTATCATTAACACGATTTCTGAATCTATCGTTCTATGTATCTGGGCATCGATATTCTCCCAGGCTCATGTTTGAAATTTTTAGTAAAGCTCGACTTCATGGAGTCAATGCTGGTTTTCAAAAGCTATAATGCTAAAATGATCCCCGCTAATCTCACTGTAGGGTAATGAGGTTTTAGAAATTTAGAATTTACTTCCGCCAAACTAACTGAAGTCAATATATCCTATGATCAAAACTTTTCATGGGTTCTTGAAAATAATTAAGGACTAAACAGAATGAATACAAAATTTAAATATCATGGCAGAAATTGTCACCAAATAATTCCCAGAGATGACGACGAGAACAGGATCTGTCGACTGGTGAGACAGTTGAGGGGTTCCTGAGGGATATTGAGCACAGTGTCGTGTCGTGCCCATGTCATCGAACAAGCCCACAGACAAAGAAATATTTGAAAAAGTATGTCTATTAAAATGTAATGCTCACGGGCGTGGCTTGGCAAAGATAAGGAGGCTCATGAGGCAATATTTTTAGATAAACCGTTGTTTACCTAGACGCAACTTCTACCCATAAGAATCATACGAACGTCCGCTATGTATGTAGTTGCCAGCGTTCCCATCCTTGATGTGGAATATTGCTAACTTGAGTCAGCTCGAAGGAGAATTGAGTGTTGATTTTGAGCGTACACGAACCCTACACATGTTCACAGCTGTTTACTTTTTATAAGACCAGTAGGTCGTAAGTTCCTCCAGTTGGCCTGCATGCCAATATCCATCTCCTCCGGCATTCTCGGCTCCGTCGCCCCCCTGTGGCATCGCGTAATAAATTCCCCTTGATGTGAACCTTCCTTTCGACCGCAGCCTTGCACGCCTTATTCGACTCTAAAATTACCATACTTGTCCACCATTTCGAGTATTTCTTACAATTTGTTTGCACTTGGAATTTCTATTTTTTTCTGCATCGTACGCTTTCTTGTGTGTGCTCTGCTCCAAAACTTAAATGGCTTCATTTTCTACCCCTTAGGGGACACACGATGGGCATAAGCAGTACGGTAAGATTAGTCGGATTCTATGGGGACTGAAGTGTCTAGGGGGACACTGTTAGCTTACCTCAGCTCTAGCTAGGCCTTCGGGACTTGTATCTTTCGTGGCGATTATTTTCCATTTTATGTCTTCTTTTGTTATTATTCTTTATTTTTTTGCCTCTTCTTCCTTAACTTGCAGTTTTCTTACGCGGGAAATCGTGTGTGGCAACACTTCCGTGTATAGATTCCGCGATTTTGAAGTCCATGCCAAATGGTTTCTTCTTTTTGCTCTCTTGAGATCGCATTCCATGTGGCTAGGGAGTTTTAGACTGATGAATAATCTAAGGTGTAATTTCTTATGTATGCTGCTGAAGCACGGACGATGCTTCTTTACACTCTGAACCTCTTCAGGAGTTCGGATTATCCGATGTTCTCTAGACTGGATGGCCGGAATTGCACTTTTAGTTTTGGCTTCCCGCACCTTGATCTCGTAGCTGATATTTCTATTGCTCACCTTTAATTTTAGGAAAAAATGTCATTGCGTCCTTCGCTATGTACTACATTCATTCCCGGAGCTCACTAAATTCTGCACTGGTCAGATCAGGACCAATGCTTGAAGCATTTAGCTATGATCTGTTTTCATTTTGAAATTTGCTCTTTATCTCTCGAGCTTATGAAATTGAAATCATGTTCTTTTTTAACCTACTTTATAAAATCTGTTGAAAATTTATTGGCGTCGTAGTTCAAGTAATCCAATGCTATATACGAGAGTGAGGAGTTTTTCTATCTGATTTTCTTCTTCATCAGGTCACTTCATACGCAAGGTTCAGTTTTAATTGTTCTCTAATACATGATTGTATTTAGTGTATATTTTAGGCTTAGCTATGAAACTTATGTTTTATTCTGTAAGATAATGGGATGAAATTTAAATTGTCATAGCCCTTGTGCTTATAGAAGTATTTAAGGAGCATTTGAAACCATATTCTGAGTTCAAAAGAAAGACTGGAGCGACTCGAAATATTCCCCCGGCCTAAGGCGCAGTGTCTCATTGAAGTAACTTACAGAAAATAATTGTAACAGTCAAAAGTGGAGAATTCAATTGTGAAGACGGAGACGGAGTAGGTCGTCCAGTTGAGCTTGAGGACGAACTCTTTGCGGCATTCCATGAATAGCCTTCAGCAGTACCGGTGGAAGAATCCCCGGCGACTACTATTGTTCAAACTACTGTATATTACGAACGTACAAAATCCTGTCGACAAAATTGAATCCCACTGCGCCCGTAAGCAAGTTGAAACCACTGTAACATTTCAGAAATCTTCTTTCTGAAACAGGAAAAGTATTTGACTACTGGGATCAATAAGCTTATGTGGAATGGGATACGAAAGAAGTTTCAAATGATGGCGGAAATTATTGAGGCTCATATTTCATTGAAATGCAAGATTCAATCGTTTGCCTCCCCTACGCAATATTCGAACATAAGTATTTGGAATCACTTGATGAAATCAATTCTTAGTAGTCTATCGTACTCGTTTGCTACTATACAGTCCCGCATAATACTGTAATGACTTCACTAAGTTTTGAAATAGGTACGTTGTATTGTAGAATTTTAATGTAATTTTGATTTTACCTAGGTTAAGTAAGTAACTGTCAAGTAATTTATGTTTGTAATTCCTTCCTTGCTAAGGATTATATTTTAGAGGAGAAATTCAGAAGTTTTAAGTTGCGTTTCTATCTCAACGTCTTTCAAATGACTGAATCAAGGAAGCAGGTCCCCACCGCTCCCGCTCCCTCGACCGTTTTTCCCTGTTATTCAGTCATAAGAGAGCATCAACCGAACTGAATAATTCCCTAGAATTCCTCGGAAATTGCTACGTTTCTCGTGTAAATGAAGCAACGATGTTACATGCATTGGGATGCAGTTGCATCGACTCGAGCCAGAACCCGATATTATTTATTCAAAGAGTGTTGACTTGGTGGAGTCATCTTATGTTTATGGAGGCTTTCCGCAAGAATGAATATTTCTCTATTCATGACAAATTCAGCTGTCATTCTTATATTAGGTTTGAAATAACTTATGCCTGTTCTTGCCTAAGTCTTGTTCGTTGACGCCTGCCAAGAAATATTTTGTAGACCTAGTGTTCTTTCGACACTTACTTTAACGAGTTTTACTTATGCAATGATTAATGCTTGTCCAGATGTTGGTCTCTTGAGTTTTATTTATCTGTGGGTATTTTTTTTAATCTCCTTTCTTTCCCGTAAAAATCTCATGAGAACTGCTCGCCCGTTTGTACAGCATGGCCTATGTAAAATGCTAGTTAAAATTACTGAAATATTTTTTAGTTGGAGAGAAAGACGCGTAGCAATCAAAGTTCGATAAACACTACACTTAGTGTCTATAAATTACTTCGCTCTGATGCATCGTCTTATAAATCCTGAAAATAAAGACCTAACATTTTGCAGTCGTAACTAATTTAAAATTTTATTGTTACTGTATTCTGCAAACTCGAATATTTATAAAAGAAATGCTAGAATTTGTCAAGTATTTCAATATGGAGATAGGGTTCAAGCGCCTGTACTATGTACGTGTGGCACCATCCACAATATTTTCGTGTTGGCTTGGTATGAAGGAGACTGCCAACGAAGACTTAGATCAGAACGATATCACGAGGAAGACTGTCGAACTGCTCTTGTAAAAACGTTATGTTCTGCAGTGTGTAGGAGAGTAGAATGTGTATAGCTTGTGTTCGAGCTGTAGACTGCAAACTTTCGAAAGTTGCCGTTCGTCATGGTACTAGTAGCTACCCACAGGAGACCCATGAACGCGTTGCAGGACTCTGTTGTTGGCCTGGATTTGATGGTTAGATTTTTCGACGGTCGTGGAACCGACATCCTACACCAGTGTGTCTGCGACGCCACCGTTTTCATCTTTAGGTTTTAGTTTTTGGCATTCTTGTTTTGTATTTATTGTGTTATTACTTACTGTGTTGTATTGTAATTGATTATTATATTCAGCTCAATACCGAAATTTTAAAAAACACATCTTGCAGTATTCAAGTAATTTCAATTGCACTGCTGCGGTTGACATGCTACTGCTGCGGTTGACATGCCCACTGCTGCGGTTGACATGCTCACTGCTGCGGTTGGCATGCCCACTGCTGTGGTTGACATGCTCACTGCTGCGGTTGGCATGCCCACTGCTGTGGTTGACATGCCCACTGCTGTGGTTGACATGCCCACTGCTGCGGTTGACATGCCCACTGCTGCGGTTGACATGCCCACTGCTGCTGTCGAAATACTGAGTGACTCTGAATGCAGAAGCGTATACTAAATAACTGAATTTTTGTGGCAGTTAGTAACGGTTTTCGGTTCAATTGAATCTCGATATCGATGAGTTCCCTTTATATGTAACCTCTCATCATCCACTATCATTAGCCACCGTTGGTGATAGTTCAAAATGTATATCCCCTCGGTACTGGCTGTAATTTCGACAACGGTCCGTACCTATATTTACGCCCAACTGCAAATGGGACTTTAATTTCGACTTCGATGTTGTATCGACCACTCGTGTCGAGCATCATCAAGTCGTGTGATGCCTGCCTGTCACGTCCAGCAGACCTAGGGCGGTGGTCCGGCCTCTCCTCTCGGTGCATTATTGATGCGATCGAACCTTCATTCCCGATTGGGCAAGTTTTGGCCTTCTCTCTATTTGTTAATTTTTCGTCGAGTTCAGGGGGTTTTGCGCACACATTCTTCGTTCAGTGATGGTCAAGGCCCTATTTCTACGTAAATTTTTTACGAGGTTCGGAAAGGCTTCCATGCTGATCAGGATGTTAGAGCTTTTTTTGTTTCATCATTGTTCTTGAAAAAGTAATTCAGGCTTTTTGAAGATTGGGCTACCATTCAATACTACTTGCATTATATATAGAATTTTGAAGTTCCACGTTTTGCGGAGCTTGTTCTTCGAGATTGGAAAATAGTTTTGTGTAGACACGCGAGTATTGATTCAACTTAAAAAGAATGGGATGAGCGCGGTACAGCAGTGAAGTAGAAACTTTACACATTAAACGCTATTTAAAATGTATTTTGAACTTTTAATGGCATATTGAAGGCAGATAGTCCTCTGTTTTAGTATACAGTATAATTTTAAACTTATTTACATAGTTTAGAAAATCACAACTTGTACTTATGTATAATTGCATATGCTCGAATAAGTGTTCGGAATTTGTCCACTCAGATTGTCCTCTGAAAAAGGAGCACCTTTCTGCTGAGCCAGCCGCTATCGCTACGTACGCTGATGAGAGGGTCATCATGGCGCCAAAATTCCCTGGGACGGAGGAAGAGCAAGGATGCTGACACCTCAAGCAGTGTACATCTGCCATGACCGTGCATCGCAGCAAGTGTGCTCTCGTTCCCAGTCTAACTATTTTGCTGAAGCATCTATAATCATGTATAATTTTCACCACCCAGTCTTTTGTTATTTTCGCCTCCTTTTGATGGGGCAGCCAGACACTTTATCTGGGTTTGTGTCACTCACAGGAGCACACAAGAAAAGAAAGATTGCCGGACTGTTGCGGGCTTTTACAGTCCTGTCATCACAAAGGCTTTTGAGCTCAATCAGTGAACAGGTTTGGTTGTCAGGCATTTCATTTTATTTCCCAAACGCTCTGACGGGGTTGGCCAGTGTCTTGATCTCTCCCTCTGTTGAGTGGTCCTCACTCGAGTTTTGCGATTCGCCGATGTGCCATCGCAGTCTGTCTTCAAGTCGGGTTACAAGCTCAGCTCATTAAAATGCCTCAAGTTACGCCCCGTGAACATTGCCACGATCGAATTTCACAGCCATTACTAAGTGGCAATGTATAATCATGACAGTCAAGTAGTAATGATTATAACAACTAAAGCATATTTGATTGCAGGTGTTGGTTCATGAATTCTTAATCACTAGTTTTTACCTCGCGATATCGGTTTTAAAAAACGTAATCCAGTGGACCGCAAGGTTATGAGGGCTGCTGAGTCCCTGAACCCGTTCCTGGCCGAGAGCGAGTGGACTCGTTTTGACCCAAGGTATATTTTTCTGCGTTGATCGAGTTCCCTCCTCAATTTTCCGATTATAAAAGCTTGGAACATGTTGGCTCGTACTTCCTTGATCTCGCACGGTATGAACTGATTGTTTTCAAGAGAACTGACTAAGCTCATATCTGTAAAGGCAGTCAAGTCGTCTGAAAATTACGCGCTTTCTTCAGAAAGCCTGTCTGGCAAGTGATTGATTTTAAGATTTCCCGTTAGAACTCTCGTTAGAAATTCAATGAAACGTTCTTTTTTTAACATCCTCCTTTCCCAGGTATACTCCACTTCTACGCTGGTCGTGATTGATCAGGTCTAATAAAAATTTTAAGTGCATATTGCCGTGTGTGAAACGTTTTCACTTATGCTATAGACCAAGTCATTAGCTTGTCAATACTCTGAGCTACTCTCAAAAGCGCATTTCTTCACTTTGTGAGAAGCTTTCGAGGGAATTTGTTCACATGATTCGTAGAAGTCGTAATTTACTATTTCTTAATACTCGTGTTTTCCGACACTAACATTCTTCCACTTCATCGTTGTGAAAAATTTCCTGTAGGAGGTTTCTGTGAAATTATACTATTTCATTAATTTATCATAAACTCGTATGCGGTTTGTTCTCTACAGCTCAGCTGTCGGCGACTACGCTCGAGCCGCATGACGTTCATTTGAGACGCTGCTGTACCAGCCAATATTTGACGACCTTTCGTGCGATATTTGTTTGACAACGCTCACTGCAGCATTTGTTTGCTGAACTCGTTACAGCATTTGTTTGTCGAAGCTCCATGGGGCATAAGTTTACCAAATCTCCCTGGGGCATTTGTTTGCCAAAGCTCCTTAAGGCTTCTTTTCTGATAGCTCCCTGCGGAGACGTCGACCACCACGGCTGCACAGTGCACTCTCTTTTGTGCCCATCAGATTGAGTGGTGCATCTCGGACACACTCGCGCAAATTCAGCAATCGTGACTGAGTGGCGCTACGTTTTATTTGACCCTTCCCAGCTGATCATGCCACATCTCCTTAATGTTCTCGCAGAAAATTGGAATACACTTGTGTACGCACGTGAAACATCTGTAACAGTCGGAATGAACTTGTTCCTAAGAATTTCTGCGTTTTCATCTCAACTTCTAAAAACCAGCACAGAAAATGCATGAAAACCTGGGCAATCTGCGCGCTATTTGCGAATTATCGGAATTTTCTTTTCTCTCGGCGGATGCCAAAATTAAGTGCGTCTGGCGTCTATGCTCTGGAATGAAGCTACAGCTAATGTATAAATTTTGTGCAGCGTGCGTTCAGAACGCATAGTCAAACAAAAAGTTTTAATTTTAATATATGATTGCATGTGCGTCAGACTTGGTCTCTTCATCAACAAAACCCAAGCCTTTGTTTGCGATTGAGAAGGTTCAGTGCACCTCTGTGCCGTGTAGTCGGGCACCCGTGGGCGTTGGTGTTGTACTCGCCAGGTTGTGCTGGCTGGACTGAAATATTAATTCCCCCTGAACTTGCCCCAACTACGTTCCCCAGGACCTCAACTTCTCCCCTCAGGACCCCAACTACTCCTCTCCTCAGGTCTCCAAATATTATCCCCAGGACCCCCAACCACTCTCCCCAGGTCCCAAAATACTCTCTATAGGATTATTATTCTTAGGTCTGTGCATCTGTGTTTATGATGGTATGTATAATCTTTAGTTGCACTTCTTCATTTTCGTGGAAACTTCGTCATACTTGCTGACTGTTCTCCTACGTGAGTGCGCTCAATGTTTCCTCCTTGCACTCTAATTATCACGTTTAAGTTTCTTCGATATGCCGACGGCCGCAATGGAGGCACCGTTCAACTCGTACTGGGCATTGCCTTGCGACATAATTCCTTTCGCTGCTGGGACGTCATGGGCATGTGTACAGGCTGAATCTTGTATTCCCTGTACAGTATTGCCTCTATTGAAATGTCTTACGAGTTTTAGCTATTGAGAAATAACAGATTGTGAACTTTTTAAGGGGGTCCCGACTGGATCCAAATGCTGATATGGTATTAATTACTCAGCATTGTGTTTAATCATTGTAACAATGAAAAATGTTATTGAGCGGACAAATAGGCTTTCATTTGCACATTAAGGAGTTAAATGTGAATTCCTGTCAAATTTCGTATAATTTTGGTACGATGAGTGCCTTGATTACTGTCAATAATGTGTTGAAAGGTTGGTGAGCAAATGCCACTGAAATGTGAGGAGACAAATCCGTAGACTGTCTTGGTGCCTAAATCGATTATTATTCTCATTCTGACAGAGTGCTGTATAATGACGGATGTTCACTGACATTTGAGTGTATCTGCGAACTATATCATGATCAGTTTTAGATTCATCAACGAGGTTTTGTATGCAAGCTCTATTTTTAGGTTTTTCTGATTTATGATGTTTTTAATGACAACCATGAGAATAATACTAACAATGAAGCGCTGTAAAGTGAGGCTTCATCACACCTTTATAAAGTTTCGTACTCACTTTTTAAATGATTTATTAAAGTCTATACAGTGAGATTTTATTACATCTCAATAGTGTTCTCGTATTCACTTACGCTGAAATGTTGTATACTGTCATGTTGCTGATCATTTGAACTGTGTTATTGCAATTTTGTGGCGCAGTTTATTGGACGCCTTAATTGAATATCTGAAATTATGATTACCTGCGCGGCGGGGCACGCGCAGAAGCGGTACTTGTGTCTGTGCCGTAGTTGTTTTCTCAATTTATTTAAACACCGTCGAATTTAAACAATGCGGTGTATTGTCAGAATATGTATTATGAAAAATGCAAATGATGAAGTTGCAACGTTCAAGTTGCTCGATATGTTGGCAAAACAGCAATTCATCTAAGGCGAACCTAATTATTGTTCCTGGAATTCTTGAAGTTAATCCTGAGATAAATTGAGATTTTCTTGATGTTACTAATCCTGAGTAGATTTTCTTGTTAAACGCGATCAGTTACGTGAATCTGATCCAATATTGACATGGGAAGGAAAGTGGACTCAATTTGAGAACGTAAGATGTTTTGCTCATCAAAGTATGATTATCCCGGTATAATATTAACAGGAAGTCCAGGCTTGTTAGGCTTTCATGTATAACATTCACGGAGTATTTCTCTGAAGATGAGTCATATATCTCGATCGTCATTCGCAGCCTCATTGCTGCGAAGAATGCCTTTGAAGCAAGTAGTTATTTTTAAGAAATATTAGGTTCTGAAAATTATGCTAACAACCCGAGATTGCGTTATGTTTATATATGAAAGATTAAATTTGAATTTTTGGTTGGACATTCTTCAGAGGAAAATTGCCTACAACTCCCTGCGTATGAAACGCGTTTTGTATCTTTTACATGCCATTCCACAGGCCTTGGGGCTTGGCAGTTGTGTGGATGACAATAAAACCACTTCGAAATTTGTGTCCTCCAACTTCATTAAAGCAAGAGTTTCGTTCCGTTTGTATGTTCCGTTTGACCTTGTTACGTTTGTATGTTCTATGACATAATTGTGCGAAATGCAGAACCGGTATTGATTGAAATGGGAAATTTTGCATGAGTTCATAAGGATGTGCAAATATTTTAGATGCAGAAATTTATCTTTCACCGCCTGAAACGCTTGTCTTAAAATATCAGCTCATGTTTTTTTTAGAAACTTACTACTTGAGCTGCATTATTTTGATTTGAATAAGTTTTATAAATGAATGTACATTCGTTCATATCCATTCATATGAGCTTCGATAGTTTTCATTTTGAGACCGATTATTTAACTAATTTCAAACAGTAAAAGAATCCAATATGCAAACTGCAAATTGCGCAAAATATCCTTTCTCACTTCTCCATAGCTGAACACGTTCCTAAAAGTCCATTCTACGTACAGCCGGAAAATGGAGAAATAAAAATAGTTAGATTATTTAACTGGACTGTGAATGGCCTGATATTTTTGCGCTATCGATCTCTTGAAGCGCTGGCTGACCTCGTGTGCGCCGGCATGACGGAGCACGTGCGTTTGAAAGCGTTGCGACCGGCCACAGGCGCTCCGTCAGTGAATGACAGCGCAATTCGGCTTCAAAAATCCCAATTCGATCTCATAGATCTGGATTACTCGATATGACTGCAATGAATTGCATTACTTCCTAATCCCCTTTTCTGTGCGCGCGGCCATGATCCTCGTTTCGACTCTTCAGTGCGCTGACCCAATTGCAAATTCGTTACCGTTTTTGGGCTTCGAGTTGAATATGATTAGCGTCCACGGAACTGTTGGTTATAAATAACGCTGGTTGTCTTTAATATTTGTACGCTGCAAATTAACGCTAATGCGATACGAGGAATCCTTGCGAATTGTATTTTAAGCTGGAGCAGGAATGCGAGATTTCATGATGATAGTACGGATAGATAATCGAGGACCCTTCTGTTTTCCTGTTCGAAGTTAAATATTTTGGAATTGTGCCCTTAGAGACCTGTTGAAAGATTACCGTTTATTCTGTACGGGTTGTCATATTAAATTTATTCATTATTGAGATATTTGCTTAAATTTTATGCCTTATTTTTCATTATCATTGTGGGTTTGCACTGTAGAAATACTGTCCAACATAGAAGCTTGTGGGTTGTCTCTCTCATTGAAAAATTTTCTGTGAACAGCTCTCGAGTGGTGCGCGGTGCCCGTTGGTGCGTGGACCTTATGAATTCCGTGCCCTGCATAGTCATTGACGCACTTTTATTAAAGCCTTAAGTTAATACTAGTTCGACGTTTGTTTTACCGGGTTTTTAATTTGTTTGACCGCCCATCAAATGAATTCTTTCTTGCGTGCAATCTTTTTTGTTTCTCTTCTTATTCAACTTTTTTCGGGATGAGATGGCTACCTCTTCCTCTACATATACATGAGACTTGAATAGCCTGGTAGCCATGATACTCAATTGCGGTCCGAGTGGTCGAGCGTTCGAGTCCGCCTAGCGCTAGGCTTCCCACTCCACCAAATTGTAGGACGGCTGCCAGCTTATGCTGAGGTAAGACCTGCGACAAACTAGCAGCCTGTCCAAGAGGTGATGTAATTGCCTATTTTGCTTAATGCTTCACAGATAGGGTATAAGCACCGGCCCTATGTACTGAATTTCATATCTACGCAAAAGGGAACGTTACTGTTGCTTTTTACTTCTTTATGTTCAGTAGATATGAGAAACACTACATCACGCACCCATGTAATGCCACATGACATGAACGTTTTACTGAGTTTACCGTAAAGTCCACCTTGGTAGAACTTTGCTTTTACGCTGCTTCTAAGAAAAATTTGATTTCACTAAATGTTGGTGCTGACCTGCACTCCCATCTACTTCTTGCCGTCTCAAGTGAGACCTATTTCATCTGTCTATATAAATCTCCCATTATATTGTATTGCGTGTTATGTATGGGACAAAGTTCTTCTTAGGGCGACTTTAATTAGAACAACGTCTAATTGAAGCATAAATTCACATATCTCCGACTTTAATTGAAACGTCTCTGGATGAAAATTCACAATCGAAAAGAAAGTTCAATGAACTATTGAACGAAATTCACAACACCGAACGGTGAACTAGTTTCCTTTTAATTCGAACAAGTTTCGCAATAGAACTCTTCAACTCGTTCCGTTTGAGAGCGCTATCTATCTGGTCATTGCATTCAGCACACCATTCATGCATATCGGTGGGAGAATCGAAGCTGCCGGAATTTTAGAACAGATGCTCTGTACACGTCGGAAGCACCCTTGGCAAGAAGAATATCTGAATTATGCGCGGCTGTTCGATGGAGACTTGAAAAATTTAGCACCGCCATCGCTCTGCTGCGTTGGCCTAAGGAAAAACATCGCCGTCTCTTTGATGTAAGCCTCTACGTGAGCATAGCGATTACCGCGCTGCTTTGGGTATACTTGGACAATGTGGGATAGACTTTCGCTGTGGCGTTCAATAGGTCAGGTAAGGCATCATCTCTTCATTTAGGTGAGGAAACCATCTCGGACGTTAATAAGTGAGAGAATGAGCAAAAGTTTCATCTCTCCATGGTAATATGTGCCTGAAGGAGAACATCATCTCTCCTGTGAAATATCTACCCAAGGAAATGTGTCATCATCTCCATACTCTGATATTTGCCTCAGGGAAACTATCATCTCTACTCCGTAATATTTGCGTGAGAGAGACCATCATCATCATTATCATCTTCATCTTCACTGAAATGTTGACCTGAAAAAAAGCGTTATCTCTTCTCTGAAATATTTGCCTGAGGGAGAGTATCATCTCTTCCCCGTAATGTTTCCCCGAGGGAGAGCATCATCTCTTCCCAGTAATGTTTGCCTGAGGGAGAGCATCATCTCTTCCCCGTAATGTTTGCCTGCGGGAGAGTATCATCTCTTCCCCGTAATGTTTGCCTGAGGAAGAGCATCATCTCTTCGCTGCAGTTTGCTTGAGGGAGAGCATCATCATCAGCACATCGGCCAAGGAACTGGATGTCGATAGCGTCAGCCCACAGCAGCCCTAGGAAGCGGCTCTCTATAGTCGATATTGAATTTTCTGCGTAGAGCTTTGGTAGAATTTCTGTTCCCGGCGAAGCGCGTCGAAGCGTTCTGTGCTATCAGAAGCTCCCGTGTATTGGGATATTTTTTAAAGCTTTTGCTTTGATGCCTGTCAAAATAACGTAATGGCTCCGACAAATTGAGTATTTAACTTTATTTTCTCTTGAGAAACACTCAACGAACTCATCTTTAAAGTAAATTTAACAACGATCGGGGTTCCGTAGTTAGCACCAATGAGGAAAAGGCCTTGTCCTACTTTGAATACCTTGACGATGTTTGGGCCTTCAAGCCCGGGCCACACTAGGGTGCCGCCGCTTTGTGTGCATGGTGTGCCTTTGCATTTCCGCGAGCTGTTGAATGAGGCCGTTTCCCTCTGCCGTTTGATGGTGAGGCTATGGATGCCTATCAGGGATAGTTTATAGGAAGTTATCCAGCTTCTTCTTGAAGACGTTTAGGGAACCATCGAATTCTCTCAGATCTTTAGGCAGAAAGTTGAAGGGTCTGTACCAGTTACGAAGAACATTTAAATTTGGTTAGCTGTGAAGGACACAGGTCGTGTCCTTCACAGGTGTCCTTTGTGAAGGACACGGTCGTAGATTCAATTTGTTTTATTATAAGAACTTAAAGTTCCTTTTGTCCTTCATCTTTGTGGCCGAGTTGCTGTTGTGTCGGTCTGACGTAGTTGCTGCTCTTCTTATGGTTATTGCCTGCTATTTACGGGATAATCTTCATGGGCCGTTGCATCACCAGTAGTTGTGCGCTTATTGGTTTCCGAAAGAATGGATTGAAAGTTGAAGCTGTTTATTTAATAAATTCCCAAAGAGAAACGCCTCAATAGAATGACGCACTAATAGAAGTCCCGTTTTCATTAGATAAACTTCAAATAAAATTTCTTCAACCTTGAAAAGGAAATAAACTGGTAGAGTAAATAATAAATAAAATATGAAATTAAATAAATGCAACCTTAAATAATGAAAGTAAATTCGTAAATTTGCTCATCTACACAATAAAATGGTGCATGAAGTATGTTGGCTCACTTGCTGTAATAATGTACAGAGAAAGGCACCTCATTCAATGAGTGATTCTGAGAATTGGGAAACCTCTTTCTTGAAACTCTATATACGGTGCATCATTTGTTGAGGTCAGTTCGAGCGTGAACCGTAGCTGATCGGTGGGTGTGCGTAGAAACATTGTGAAATCAGACACGAATGCGTAAACTTTTTTAATTAAAAAAATGTATGGTCACGCAGACGTACTATCTATGTGTGTTGAGATAATGTTCACGATACTTTTTGTGGAATGTGATGGAAAATTATTAAGCGAGGGAGCGTATGAGGGATTCGTACCAAGGAAGTTCATTGTCTGAGAATTTTTTTTCCAATGAGAAAGTCCATGTTACATTTATGAACAATTTTTCATTTCATATATAATCATATCATTTTTCATATAATCATCTCTTTTCATTTTTTGTTTGTCATCTACCATATTTTATTCAATGATGTACTCGGTTTATAATTCTAAAACATTGAGTATCGAAAAATGAAAAGCATGCCTCCAGCATTTTGAGCAAGAGATTCCTATAGCTACCAGGCGGACGACCTGCCTTTTTTCCATCGTGCGTTGGTGCAATTGTAGCTCATCGTGGGCATGGCAAGCGTGTGTTTTCGAAAAGTTTTATAACAATGAAGAGCTTAATTCTTAGTGCGACATTAATTCATCCAGCTTTACCCGTACGATAAAATTCGTTTTTTTTGCTAGTTGAGCAGTAAGTATATCATTGTTACATTCTACAAAATAATGTGGTTCATTTTAATTCTTGAAAATAGAATACGGTTTTTGGGTTTGAAAGCCTAATGATTCGTAGTATTTATCTTTGAAATTGCTTATTTTTTCTATGATTCGCCATAAACTTCCTCCAGTGACGTATAATGAGGTAAATCGTCACAGTGTACTGATTTAGGAGTAGGTAAAGTGAGTTCGGGAGAATATGAAAATGTTACCGCATTTCTTTATGGCAGTTCAAAGATGCTCGGGTTTGCATATTTAACCAACCTTGCACATGCCCAGCTTCACCTGTCTGAGCTTACAAATCAAGCGCTGTTAATGCCACGAATGCCAGAGTTCCTATAGAGCTGGTCCGCCACCCACTCCTGAGGCTCACCTCTGTCCCTCACACCTGCATGGTGAGCACGAATTTTGATGGCTGAAGTGCAAGCGATCGCGTCGAGTATTTCCATTCGGAATCTCCCTAATTTATGGGTCCTTCAGTGAAACGCATCATTCGTATTTGCGCTCACCAGAGTTACTAATTAGCAAATGTTGTTGCTTTCCAGCGTTGCCTTACATGTAACTGTTCATAATTACCGAGAAAGTTACGAGAAATCGACCTCTGCCTTTCCCTCACTACACCGCCACGCTGTGAGCGTTCGCTGCACATCCTAGGCTCGCTAATTGGCTACCGTGAAAGCGGTTCTTGAGGGCCAGTTTCGGAAAGTGAACTTTGAGTCTCACTCGCACACCCTAGTTGTTCTCCGCTAGCCGCTCTTTGCTTTTACAAAAGGGGCAGAGGCATTTGAATCTCCACCGCTCGGTTGTGAATTGTTGAGTTGTTCTTAGTACTAGTTTGGCTTGAGGTAAAGTTGTACTCTGACAAAAGCGAATGTGCAAACCAGAGTTGTCTACTGTGAACCGGAGCCACATCGTGGAACGGCTGTTACTTCTCGTGAAGGTGAACTCCACCTGACTCCAGGGAGCCAGATTTACCAAAAACTTTTTGTCAGTTGCGAGTTAGAATTTTTTTTCATTTCGAAAGTCAGGATTTCCTTTCTTTATTTCAACTATTTTCTCTTAGAAAAAGGACGAATGCATCGCTCCCTCTTACGTCGGTCGAAGGCCCCTTTTTTCTAGTCTTTTACAGTTATATCGTAGATTGTTCCTAGATTGTCCTACTTAAATTCTATTGAAAGAGTCATATATTTCAAGCATGACTACGAGAATCTAACCATAAACTAGAGTTAGGTTCCTGTTTCATAAACGCATATTTCGAACTCTCCCGAGATGACCTGATGCATCATTGCAACCGGTAGATGCCTTGCAGCTCATCGTTATTCTGGTCGTCCATGGTATATTGTGGAGTCATTCTACCTGCAGCCTGACGTGCGGACGTTCTAGCACGTATTCTGACGTCCTACCCGTACCTCCAGCTTTCAGCTTGTTTTTGGGCTCTCTGAACTCTACGTCGACGAAAGTACTTTTTACGATGAGGCTGTAATTAGCTTTGTACGAACGCTATCGGCAGCCTTATGCATACATTCAATTAGACTACGTTTAGCTTTTCACGAAAAACTTGCATCATCCTTATGATACTTTTGGTCGATAGATGGAATCTTTTGAATTTGGTCGATTTTCGTAAGTGTCTCTTCGTGTGTTCCGTGTGTGTGAATGCGTTTATCGAAATGGCAAGGATCACGTTTTCGTTCCGCAAGAGACGGTGGAGGAAGATTATTGCATTTGATGAGCATCGCCGTATCGGGCCCTTCAGTGCGTACAGTGTTAATGTAATTACTCGGTGTTCACAGTTACAGTGCTTAGTTCTATAAACACACTTTCAGAATGTGTATTTTTTATGAAAAATGCACATTTTTTGTAGAAAAAATACACATTTTTAGTATAAAAATACTCATTTTAGTATAAAAATACACATTTTTTGTATAAAAAATTCACATTTTTTGTATGAAAAATACACGAAAATTCAAGGCGAAACGGTGATCTTGTAATTATGACTATTTCCAACACAAAGTGCGTAGTAAACTTTGTAATCATGATATTCTTTGCTTAGATAAATGTTCAAAAGAGTGTATTAGAATTGCGCGTTCTGGAATTTTTCCCATTTCGTACATGAAAAATTAATTGTTCTTAGAAAGTTATGGCTTGTGTCACTGTCTTTAATAACTCTACTAAGTTTTTCTGCTTCTTTTAAGGCATGCTAATTATTAAAATTGAATGCAAATAAATATCTATTCGGAATCATTTGAAAGAGGCTTACGTCAATTTAACATTTTTAGGCATGTCTCAGTAAATTTTACTTTGTAAATCTTTATGCTTAATATTTAATAATATTCCCTCAAACCGAACAATCAAAAACTATTGTACTCGACCGTACCTCAACCTTTTCTCCGTTCTTTCTCATTCTTTTGAGTCCCCCAGTACAACCGAGACAAATTATGGTGATCATCTAACGCTCGGAAAGTCCACGGTTATAGCTACTAAAATTTCAGTACTCTCTATTCTGCCTGATAATTAAAATAACTGTTGGCTCTTACCCGTATATTATCGGAATTTATTTTTTCTCGCACTTTTCTGTAGAAATTTATACTTTCAGCTAAATTCCGTTGCCTCTGAATTATTGGTTGCATGTACAGTCTGCAGCTCCAATGTAACACTGTGAAGTACTGTCCGTAATAAGAGCATTGCGTGGTACTTAGGTAATCAATTGTTTTCTTACTTCGAATAAGATTCTCATCATTGCACAATTTTTTTATTCATTAGTTAATGATCATTTTCATAGCCACATGTGATTATTTACGTTTTTTCTAACCAAACATCAGTGTGTGAATGTGCTTTGCTGTCGGTGAGGAATTTCATTTCCACTACCTACACGCTGCTTGCAGAAGATCTAAAACTTATCGAGCATTCTTTTCAGGTACGTTCTATAGCGTAGCATATCGTGTTGACAAATTAGAAGCTTCATTGATTGATATTCACTGGACTTTGAGTGAAAATATTTATGGTCTACGTGTTTCTCTTGTGAAACCAATTAATTCCGAACTCACTTGACTTTGTAAATGAGCTAATTATTTTTATCTTTGAAAAGATATTCTATATATGAAAAATCATGAGACAATGGTAAAATTGTATAATTTCAAAGTTATTCGAGTGTAGTGTGTGTGTTTACATTACTTGTTTTTCGTAAAAGTGGGATTACTTTACCTTATTGTAATCGAAAAGGAAGCGTTAAAACTTCTAGTAGAAATATCAACTTGAGCAAAATTGATTCTACTCTTCATTTTTGAAGAAAGGATTTGGGGAAACAACTCTAGAATTGTCCAATAAATCGTAAACTTTGAATAAGTTATAAATGAGATTTCTGATGATGAAATTATTTACTGTTAAATAAATTCGTAATATCTGTTTCTGCCTTGAGCTCCTTATTTTCTGTAACAGTGGTCTGATGATGTGGCAGGTATACGAGTTGTTGTATATATTTGCGGTGTGGAAACCAAGAATCAGAGCAGTTCACATAATTTGACTGTGGCAAGTCTTCAGCATCATTACACTTCGAGTATTTTTGATTGAAATTGAACGACTCGACTACTGCAGAATTTAGATTGCGCTGAATCTGACGACTAAGAAACGTTGTCTCTTCGAAATTGAGTTCTATCAAGTGAATTACTGTCAGACAATTCGCTGATGGGTAGCATTAGTAGAGAAATGTCGAGTTGAAAAGCGCAGTGCAACCTTTGAAAATAGGTCTCGAGAAATGCTTTCTGTTACAAGTGTGGAACTCGTGCGAAGCTTGCACCTCAAGACGAAGGAAATGTGGAATTGAAAAACCCTGCTGTACTGGTAACGCGTCATGGACTTGTCGAAAGTATGTGCTATTGAAAATTCTCCATGAATTTGTTTAAAGATCAATGGACTTACGATGATTTTGTGATTATTTCGAAAAATTTTATCTATGGAAAAGTGAAAGACAACCGTGTTTTAACTCACAAGTCCGTTCTCGATTCCTCATGCTTAAGTACTATTAAAATATGTATGTTGTATATCTGTCGTTCTAGCTTACCACGGCAGGGATAATCTGTCAAGATTAAATATTTTTACATTTAGTTTGTTGATCCCATTGCACATTGTAGACAACATCAAGGAACACAATTCACTTGAGCTTCAGACGGGAATACATTCCCTTTTACACAGTTTATCACAACATTTTGCACAGGTTGTAACATTGATACGATGGGCTGAAAAAATGCTCCTTTTTGAGGACTTGCAGGTAAGCATCATCTTTGACAAATTGATTTGAATGTGCATCACTTCACCGCTTAATTGTTGTGTTTTTGACCGTTTAAATTATATGAAAGGGAATGTCTTTGAACGCAGAATAATTTTCCCGATTACCTTGTTTGTTTCGTAAAATGCCTCGTTTTTATCATCCTTAAACGTCGTCCCTATGTTTTCATCTCGCAAATAAACCTCAGTCGTCTCACGATGTCTGGACTCCATTACCACGTTTCCGGTGCGATAGAATTCCGCATGGTCGTAGGGCACGGCGGAGTGGCACTCCACAGATGTTGTTGGTAAGCGAATGTTTGAGGTGCAGTGTCAGCTGTGTAGGGTTTCGCGACCCTTCACTCGAGTGTCCGCGTGTTTTTTTCAGTTTTTCATGCATGAGTATTGACCTACAATACATAAAGTTTTCGGACGTTTTTCTCGTAATTGATCATGCAAGCAGAGTAAGTTTTTGCCGTTGAACTTGTTCGTGACACATTCCTGAGTTTCTAATGCCTTTTTATCGATGAGCGAGTTTCCGGCTAAATTACATCAACTGTTGTGCAAATCATTCTTTGCAATGGTCCTGATAGATTTGAAGTCATCGTTTTCCCTGTGCGTAACTGGCGTCCGACGGCATGAGACTTCAGTAGAAACCCAAGAATAAGCGCGTTTGTGTTGCCATGTTCCAGTCTATCCCGCGTCGGTGCCCGCGAGCCCGTGAGTGTACGAACGTCATCGTAGGTCGCGCCGGCTGGCGGAAGAGAGAGTTGTCAGGTCGAGCAGGTGAAGCCCTAACCCACGAGGCTCTTGCGCTTTAAAAGCTAATCACCCTTAAATTATTCGTATTACATGACTGCAGCTACTTTTGTGCTAAACTCTAGCTGCAGCTGTAGGTATGAATGTTAGTTACGAGAAGGCAACCCCCTTTCTACATTGAACTAGCTGCCGATTTGTGTATTATTTTCGCTAGAAGACTGTAGCAACCTTTGTAGCAATGACAAGGTGCATCCTCTTGCATGTCTATAACATGAATGTAGCTGTGTGCGTAGAACTATGTAGTCCCAAATGTTTAAAATAGCAGTAAAAACTGCAGCACCAATGTAAAAAACTCTAGAAACAACCTTTTGAAGCTGTCCAATATCGTACCTTGTGTTTGAAGGACCTTCAGAAACTATTGTAAGCAACTGGAACTGGTTTGGATGAATGGTGTGGTGTTCGCCTGTCATCCCTCTCTTTGTGATGAAGAGGAAGTCTATATTTAGATTTAGTTAAAAAAATTTCAGAGTCCTTCACGTAAACTGCTTGTGCTCGTGCTAGTTTATTTTTTCAAAATTATCTTTCATTCTATTGCTTTGAATGAATTTTCAACTTCGATTGCTATAAAAATACTTGCATTTGTCGTTCGTTATTGACTAGACTAATATTTTTAATCAGTTTATTGTTGTATAACTTTTTTGTGCTAACAGCGATTTTCTTTTAGAGTTTAAAGTACAGATATCCTCGTTCGAAAAGTTGAGCTAAAATGAGTCCTGTCGAAGCTTTCTTCCATACCCTCTTTAGTGTCAACTGCCATCCATGTTGGATTTAGGTTCCGTTACGTACATTCGTTAACCCGAATTCTTCAAATGATTTGTGTGGTTTCACAGCGACTTCATTCATTGGCTTCTCGGGCTCCTGGACTAGCAAATGATTGCTATATTAGACCATTTGAAATATTCTTGCTCTAACCCTTTCGAAATTGAATCTCATTTTCTCATATTTATGAATCCGATTTCATCAAGCTCACACCTACATGACATTACAGCGTGCAGGCTGGCCGTAAATACTCTGCTTTGATGAAGTGCAGCCTTCAACTCCACTGCAATATTAAAGCGATCGCTGGTGAGGTTCGAGCGGCCGACTTTCCATTATACAGCGAGTGCAATTCGCTTCTGGACGGAACTTGGGAATTTTATGTTGACGAATTAGAAGCATTTGCTCGAGCTGATGAACTTTGCTCGAGCTGATGAACTGAGCCAAAGTGAACGAAATGATTTGTCGAGTTTGTTAGAGTGAAATTGCATTTGTGGAGCGAAGTTTTATTGACATTAATTACACGTGATTCACTGTATAAGCTGGAATAATATGTTGGATTGTAGCGTGAGTGTTCACAGACCCTATCACGGAACAGGGCCACTTAGACATCAGGTCAGTGGGGGCGAACGTTGATGAAGTGCAGATGATACGATTCAGAAATGAGTACACTTAATAACGCCATGTCATTGTTCAGTAGGACTGTAAATGTTCAGTTTTTCTATGATAATGTGATAGGTCACCTTGCTATAAGTAGCTGTGTCTTGACAAATGGAAAAAATACTAGTATTTTGTTGCTTGACCTACGGAATGGCTGGAGAGAGGCAACCGGCCTGAGAGCTTGCGATCCTAGCATCTGTGGCGCAGCGTTTTGGCTCCATTGCAACACGACATATCGCCTTCAATAGGAGCGAGTTATTGATTGCCCTCAAATTTTGTGTTGCACTACGAGGTCAGTGAAGTTATTTTGTACGAATAATTAACATCCTCCATACTAAGGGAGAAGAATTAGTATGAAGGTATGCATATAAAGTCTCGAGGTCCTCTAAAGGGCAATGGATTTCTCGGTTTGGCCATCCCCTTACGATTTTTGTCGATCTCCGCTCAAAAAACATTAAAATTTTTATTTTCCCCACTCACAGTAGCCTAAGGCCTTTCATAAAGCAATTGAAGTTATTTCAGTATTATCACTCTGTATTATGAAGCTGGCTTTGCAGCTCGAATTTCTTCCTCGTGCGACTGTTGAGGAGAGCTTGTCCAAACTTTCCAGACGGGGATCAGGCTTTCCCTCTCCTTCTTAGGGCACTGCTGACGGGAATTTTCTGACATAGTCGTACTGAAAATTTTGAACTCATCGTAGCTGAAAATGTCGAGTCATGAAATGCATTCTTTACGGGAAGTTTGCTACCAACGCTACACAAGATTGTAGTCTGTGGTATAGCTTCATTGTCCTTCAGTTTAGGCGTATTCCAGATCCATCTAATTTGAATGCTTTTCTGCATTGCTTCATTGGAGACGAACTTGACTGACAGTCTATTCATAACTCAGTCCAGGTGTGTTCGCCAGTGAGTGGCCTTCCTTGATCACTGTAATTTAGGAGGCGCGATCGTACCGCTTGATGGTCAAAAATCGGGATTGATACCTGCTTGATTTTTTAAAATTTAAAGTTCTTTTTGTACACATGCGAGTATGCAGTGTTCATGCTTCAATTTGTATCATGCAGTGGCAATGAATTTGTCAGTCAGTTTTTCCTCCAATTACCTGAGTGACGACTGCATCCATATTTTCTGGCAACGCTCTACTCTACTTAAGAGCTTTCATATTTCTGCCTGAGTGCAGCTTGCTCACTTGTTGCGCGCTGGCTATCAGTGAAGAGCAAAACCGTTTTATTGCTCTAACCTTTCTCAGAAATTGAATCAAGCAATCGAAGCACAGTCTTTCGTGGCCATTTCTCCATGCCTCGACCAGTAAGTCTATGAAACATTTGTCAGAGAGTGATGCTCGTACGAGTGTCGGTGTGTACAGGCCTGTACGTCACGCCGCAGTCCCAACTCCCGTGAGTTTTTACTTCAGTTCCGAGATGCTAGAAGAGCATAGATCACAAAATTTTCTGGGTGAAAATTATAGAAATAATCATTTTAGATGAAAATTAGTATTTTTGAATATTTTTTCAAATACATTTGGAGAAATTTCGTTGTTTATAGCTGAAAACAAATTTAGTGTTTTGACGCTAGCTAAACCCTCTGGCCGGTTGTTTCCTACGAAAGCTTTGAAAGTTCGTGTGAATTACTCGCAGCTGTTGCGCCTTGGAGATTTATTCCGAAGATCAACGTACTCGCATTGGTGTACTGAACATTACGAGAATTCAAATTTTTGCGAGTGTATATATTAACGACTACTTAACTATTGGTAAGCAGACCGTCTGTGAGGCAGACAATATTTACCCCATGAAGAATTTGTACAGAGGAGTGCAACCACAGACGACGATTTGAAAATATTACAAAATTGTAATCAAGGAAACTATATCGAAAAACGTATGATAGTATTTTGTTTCTATTCAGCCGTATTACGAATGAGTGGCAGAGGTATTGTTAAAGGCTGTTCTAAAATTGGGTATTTATTTACTTACCGTGCCCGATTCGCTCTATAAATAAAGTCTTATGGAGAGCTTGCATAAAGAGACCGTGTGGTGGGGGGATCAGCGCTCTTCGATGGATGTGACGAGCCAAAGAACCAATCTGTTGTTATTACTCGGTACACTCTGGGCATCAGAGCTCTGCGCTTGTTGTGTGTATTGTTTAAACTGTTAGCACCCGAGGGTATTTTTCACAGAATCAGCGCTTGTGGATGAGGTTGTTGTCAGAAAAAGTCGTGCAGTAACATGAGACTCGTCTTTCCTTCCAGTTCCGCGCTACCGCATTTCGGAACCAGCGTTGTCCATATTTTTCCTCTTCTTCATTTTTCAGTTTGTTGTCTCGTCGGAAACTTGCAGTCATTGGCTGAGCTTGTTCCACGCACACTTCATATTTCATTCCAATATTAATCCTTACATTTCCAACCAATAATCGATGAATGAGGTTCTGGCAGCAGGGCAGCAATATGTACATATCTGCCTCCCAGAGTGGAGTACTTTATTTTCCATTTATCTGAATAAAACAGAACTAAACCAGATCGGACACATTACTGGTAACTATAGTTTATGCATTTAATTCTCAGCTGTGATGTAATACGTATGTATGTTAGTATGGCTTTTGCTTCGGTTTTTTCATTAGTTCCATAGTGAAGGTCGCAAACCCATTGTTGAGTTATCTTGGTCATAAGAAGTTTTTAGGTCTTATCCCTTGTAAATTGCTTAGAGGCGATAAACTTCGAGGCATCCTAACTTTCCAGTAACTTGAACGAGGTAAAAAAGTGGATTAACTTTAAGACGACGCAGAGCTTTAACTGTCGAGCCTTTAGATTCGCGAATGTTTCGCCACGACCGAAGAGCGACGCTTGAGAACGACCAAATATAATTTAGCCTGTTGAGGTGTGAGGAACAAAACTTGCAAACACTTCGAGTTAGTTCAGTTCTGAAGTGCTTGCATTAGAGGGTCCAATTATAATTATCTGAGGCTCCTGACCATATTTTTTGAATTTTAGATTTTTGTAAACATTTTGAGTATCGCGGCGGTACATTTCCGTATTGTCGTTCTATTTCGTTGACTGGTCTTGGTTGAGTGATGGTTACATGATATGGATCACATTGCCAATCATAACTGTAACTGAATCAAAAGTAATGAACCACATACGTAGTGAGATTGAACATGAACGAACTACGAAATAAAATTCTATTAAAAGCAATGCCCGCTTTTAATAATTGAACTACAAGCCGGAACGAATGATACGTCTAAAGCAACGTGTGACTTCCGACCTTGACTTAACAAAGAGCCGTGCTGTACGAGTGCTTCTGTGTACGAGACTGCCCATCCCCCTTCCTTGCCCCCCTAATGGGGAGGCTACACGCTACTGCTCTTCTATCGAGTACACGGAAGTGCTGTACGCATCAGGTCACAGCGTGCAGTTCCTAATTAACCTCGATGAGGATCATCCAGCACGTCTACTTAACCCGTCGCGTGCTAAAGAGAGCAACTTTTCAAGTTCTTCGTGAGAGACCATGCGAGCAATTATTGGCCCTGAGTAATGGAGGTTGAAGGCCATTGTTGGTGACCGAATGTTGCCACGGCCAACGAGGAAGTGAGGTCATTGTTAGTGACCGAATGTTGCCGCGGCCATCGGGGAAGTGAGGTCATTGTTGGTGACCGAATGTTGCCACGGCCAACAGGGAAGTGAAGTCAATGTTGGTGACCGAATGTTGCACGGCCAACAGGGAAGTGAAGTCATTGTTGGTGACCGAATGTTGCCACGGCCAACAGGGAAGTGAAGTCATTGTTGGTGACCGAATGTTGCCACGGCCAACAGGGAAGTGAGGTCATTGTTGGTGATTGAATGTTGTCATGCTGAACTGGGAAGTAAAAGCTTGTTGTTGGTGTACGACGATGGCTGCCAGTACCGGAATGTAGTCATAGTTTATATGTCTCCAGCTTGGAGTTAGCAACACTACAATAACACTTGAAATATCATAGTGGTGATATATTCTTTAATAATACATTGTTCATTATTGAATTATACATTTGACGTTATCGACGTGCAAATACAGCTTATGTACGAAACTGGTCTCGAAATAGAATAGAACTTATTACTTCTAACTATCGCTAGGAATATTCAGAGTTACTTACACGAGTGCTGTTCTCGGTTGTTGATTAAATTGTTCGAACGTAAACAATCAAACTTATATAACATAATGGCTGAAACTCAACGATGGCTCAACCTTACACGCCCGGTCAATAATTTAGGAAAATATTTATCTGGCTACTTTTCATACCAGAGTTTTCAATTGCCTCAATTGCATCTTAGCTTTATTCGGACGTTCTCAAGGAAACGGAATAAACTCTCCCCCACAGCAATATTTAATGATCATCCCTCTCTTTCACCTTATACATTAAACTACCAACATTTCCTTCAGCTTCCAACATCCTTGGGAAGCCATTCCGTTTTCGGTTGGATGAAACCTAACGATGGAAATCGAATAAATTTCTATAGGTTTTCATTCTTCACCTTAATTTCACTCCCTGAACTTGACTGTGAAGATTTGATTAATGGACAGTTGTCCATTAATAACTGGTCAATTTTAGCCCTTTGAGTACTACAGGTACACCTCAGTGCCGGCTCCAAATTTTCCGTATGCTACAATAATAGCCATATTCTTAGATAGAAGGCTATCGGGACCCGCTCAGAGCACCACACTTTATGATGGTCTCTGTAAGACGCCAACAGCACAGTCGACAAGGCTTGATCAAATTTGAACAGCCACTTACGTGTTCAAGGCTCCAAAGTTGAACTTCAAATATGGAATTCTGTAAAATTTGTCACTTCAAATTCTTAACCTTCGTACTCCTGCAAATTGTTGAATGACAAGCTCAAGTTCATACCTTATGAAATGCCGAGCTGTTGCTCCTTTAATATAGGCTGACGATTAATTTCTGCTTTTGTAATTTTTATTTCATTTATTTCCATGGAGGATCCATGTTGGGCATGAGTTTAGGTTCGACCGTGCACATTGTATTCTTGAAATCCGTCTCCAAAAATTCTTCATTTTTCATCTGCCTTGTGAAATGCCATTGATCATCGCAGCATGGCCAAATAATAGAAGCCGGACGCTGCAATAGTCCTTGCAGCTTACGGGAATATTGCCTGTGCGGGCTACCTTTGGCCTGAGATTCGCAACATATGCTCAACTCTGAAGGCTAGCTCGGTGCAGTTAGGCTCAGCTTCAAGCTGAGGAATATTCATTTAGGTTGCATAAATCCTCCGGGATGGTTGAGTTCAGTGCATCTTCTTTACTCGAGAGCGTGTGACCGGGCGTGGACTCCCAAGCCTAATTCGTGCAGACGCGGCTCCGAATAATACGCAGCGATTTTGGAAAAACTGGTGCGAAGTATTTCGGGGCAGAGCGACGATTTGGTCTCGAAGCATTGGTATTTTTTGTAGAGGTTTCGTTTTATTGCGTATTTCCCAGTAAAATAAAAATATTTCTGGGATATTACTCCAGTTTACGCTGCTATGATAGAAAAAAACTAATAGTTTGAGAGAATCGAAAGTTGAAGAAATATTTTAGAAATCTAATGGAAACCAAGTACAAATTTTTAAGTCAGCTTGATCACAATAGTAGAAATTTTGAGCAAAACAAGGTTTGATAAAGATTTCATCTCATTCAAAAATGAAAATACCAAGTGTGGTTGGAAGATTGGATTATCATCAACTTCTTGTGCTGTCGTCACTCAGGTTATTTCAGAAAGGAAACAATGTATTCACAGGATAACTATAACCTCAGCTGACGCAGAAATTGCAATAAAATGCACTAAATGTCGCGCTACGCACTCTCTTATTGACGTTCATTTTACACAAGTTGAACATGTTCATTCAAAATACATAGTATGTAGTTCTCGTCCGTCCCTAGTGCGGACCATCAAATCTCGCATCGCTGCCCACCGCCACTGTTGTCTCCAGCCGCTCGACCGTGTGTACAGTCGTGTTTTCATTAAATTTCCGATATTGTCGAATGTTGCCAGTCTTAACGCGGTTAGTGACACGGCAATATCTGCAAGTGATTGAGACGTTCATTCCACACCGATTGGGATTTCTCGTTGACGACTCAAAACAGACGTGTAATCTGCTGGGACACCTGTAGGATTTACTTGACATGCGTGTTTGAATTTGTGAACTGTGCGTGATTTTCAGTGCAAAGACAAGCTAAACAACTCATGCGTTCTGTGGGTCTGTGCTTTTGAAGGAGAAAATAAGTCGCGCCATCGTTCAGGTGTAGCTGTACAGATGTACAGCCTAAAGCTCGTTTATGATCAAATTCATGTATTTTTCGTCATCACTAAGCCTTCCAAATTCACTCGCTGAACCACACTGCTTATATTTGCTTACTGAAAGATGGTTCTGGCCCAATGTAGTGTATATCCTGATCCCGGTTCTTCGTCATTCTTCGTTTGATTGTATACCTGCATCTGTTGTAAATTACTTGTGGTAAATAAATGTTTCAAATGTTTAAAATGTATCAAATGTTTACTGGTTTGACTCGTTTTGAGTCCAACGTAATATCAATATATCCCATAGGTAAGTTAAATGTTACTGTTATTTATTGAAGTTTTAATCTGGAAGATACCCCTTCTATTGGGAATATCCCACGTGAGGGATGCTGGCTGAATATATTCTAGTTCAATAATTCTCAACTCGAACTTTCGATTCCAACCTTTCATGTGGCCCTTCAAAAGAAGATTGTATTTTTTACAGGACAATTCACCGCCTCATTCAGCGAGTGCTGCAAAGCAATATCTTGCATCAATGGTCTTAAAGGCAAGGCGATTGTATGTCCATCGGCGTCGACAAATATGAACTCAATTGGAATTTGAGGCCATCATATGAGGCGATATTTATACGAACCGATGGCAATTTACAGTACTTCGATGGCACCATTGTGTACGAGTTGATTAAGGATGTTAATTTTTTTTGTCGAGAGTCGTGTTTTTGAGTTATCAAACGTAATGAATATTGAAGACCCTCAAGAGGCATAGGATATGTCATACGCTTAAGTTTGTTTGGTTGGTCTACCGTATGCTATGGTGACAATCGTCCCACGAAGCTTTTTTAGGTTACTTCAGCTATAGGTAGGCCTGCGGGACTTCTATCTTTACATCAGCTTTTTTTTTGCATTTTTCGCCTTGTTCGTTCACTATCACTCCTTTGCATTTTCTACCTCTTAATTCTTACCTTGTGTTTGCTTCAATGCGCAGGGGATCCTGTATGGGAGCACACCTTGTGCGTAGATCCCTTGTTCTCTGTAGTGCATATAAATGGTCCCTTTTCTCCACTCACTTTGAGTCGCATTTCATGTGGATAGGGAGCTGTAAGCTGAACTCAATTATAAATCTATTCTAATGTAAGGAACATTCAATGAATAACGATTGTAAATTTTTTATTTTAATGTGTGTTAATCATCATTGTTACCTATTTTTCTTCTAAATATTTGTTCGTTTAAACCTCTTTGGCTCATGAGTTTATGCTACAAAATATCTAAAGCTGATATCGAGGGTCGGTAGAAACAACTATTTTCAGAAATAACCATACATCTTTTAGAATTCGTATAATTGCCAAAGAAAGTGAAAGCGAAACTGAGCAAGAATTGATAACAGACGTAAAAATAATCTTGAGATGCTCCTTCATTCTCTTTCAGAGTATATTTTGGGAGACATCTAGAATGGCCTGCAAGTGTGGATCAGACCACAATGTAAGCTGCATACGCATGGAAGGACGAATTCGTGTTAAACCCTCTACGCCCTCGTGGGACTCGTTAATCGCTCATAACTCGAAATTATTCATCATTTTAGCATTACCTTCACTGGATTAAATCAACGTTTCGACAGATCGTACCGAGCGTGAGGCGTGAAGCAGCAGTTCCAGTCGAAGTTCATTCAAACACGCCAACAATAAACCAAAAAGGTTACTCAACTGGGATAATTAATTCAGGGCGAAAAGCGATAAACCGACAATTTCTGGCGTATTGCGTGCGTGCGCGGGTGTGTTTTGGCGTTCATTATGTGATGAAACGCTAATTGACGAATATGAGGGAAATAATTATGCTGTAAGACAGCTCTCTTTCAATATTCTAAATTAAAGATATACTAAAATACATAAACGTCGAACACTTCAAAAGTAAATGGTTAAAATTACCGAAAAATTAGTTTGAATCTTCATCAAAAATTAACGCAATCTGAGGAAGTGGAAATGTATTTTTGGAAATAATTTCAATCGGGACATTGATTTTCGACCGAGTTTTACCACGGTAGTTGTTATTTTGCGGACTCCAAATGCACTAGACTGGCCTGCACACTTGGTAGACCATGTGCTGGTGAAGCCGTCATTTTCTGTGCGGTTTAAACGAGTGTTAATTAATTCTGCATGTCCATACAAGCTTATCTGGCAAGCATGTGCCACCTTAACAGCTGCAAACGTAATCGTTACGATGACGTGTAGATTACGCGCGTTGTGCCTCAGTCCTACCTGCATCTCGCATCATTACACACGTGCCTCAGTCCTACCTGCATCTCACATCATTACACACGTTGTGCCTCAGTCCTACCTGCATCTCGTAGTACTAACTTCATCTTACGTCAATGGGAAGACCTCGCCAATCCTGAAAGTCTTCTTGTCGTCGGAGTATAAATTTAGTTGAGAGTAAACTTTAAACGCCGTGCCATCGGTCCTCAGACGAAGACTTGTCATTCTGAACTGTTCCAGGTGGTGCAACGTGTCTAACTGTGCTCCACCTGAGATCTTTAATTTCTAGGCCGTAATGCTAGTATAATTTTTGTCTACTTGATGTCTATGACGTCAGAAGCTAATTTGAATTCCTGCCCGGTTCTACGACGCGACAAAAAAATCTTATCAAAGGAGTGCTCTTTTCAAAAGAACTCTGCAGCATCCGATGGCCCTGTAATTAAGTCTGTCTGAACCTTCGATGGCATGGCACGTTTTTTCCTCGTTGGAACTGAAATATAGCCCCGCGTATTGGTGATGCTGGCGACCTGTGGCGGCGTAATCACACGCGAGTAAATTCCCGTGGCGTTTGAATTCATAAAAATATATTGACTGCAAGTTCCACGTTTCGTGCGACTATGTCAATTTACTGACTTCATTCGAGCGGCGATATTTCTGCTCAGACACACTAAAAAATGCTTCATAAAAGATTTTAGCGCGTTTAAAAGTGCCTCTGGGAATGTTTACCTCATCAACGAGCTTGAAAGGTCAAAACGAAATTTTACTGGAGTTTGTTACGATTCCTGCATTGTGTATTTGAGCGCCCTGGATTTTTGCAATGAATGATCTGGATGAGCGCCGGGTAAATATAAATACGTTCATGCGTAAAAAGTATAGATCTATCCTGCAGCGTTGTGGGTTAAGGACATTAAAAATAATAAATGCAGTACAAGTTCGAAAGCTTGACGCGTCCACGAAATTCAACTAAGCCATTTCGAGTTTACTACTTATCTTTGGAAAATTAGTCACAATTTGAGTTTGAAGTTATGACAAAACTTCACGTTCGTATGAATTTATGTCGCGGAAATCAAAGTCAAAGTAAAAATAATGACACCCAGGCAGGTAAAATACATACTCGTCTTTGTACATATGTTGAAATACAAATCAAGATCAGATAAATGTAGAATAGAATCTAAACTTTTGATGCACATGCCAATGCACTACATACATTGCAAAAATACAAGTTTATTGGAACAAGTTACGTAAATTACAACGAACGTTTTTCCTGTTCGTTCACATTCAAAACGTTTGTTGCTGTGTCCCTTCACGGTTATGAAAAAACTTTTGGGAGTTGGTTGGCTTGTTTATTTTTGGTTGTACTTCGGTCGCGCTTTTCGTTCTCTCATGTGAATACGACCGATGTACAGAGCAAAGCGTCAGTTAGTCCAATATCTCCTGGCCAAATGCCATTTTTAGCTTCCATTTTTCGATATGCGGGATCCGTGTAGGTCTGCGGCACCTTGTTAGGCCGCTCGTATTTTGACTTTTGGAATTTGGGCATTTTGCTCAAGCAGGGAGTATAGAATCTAGTTGGCGAACGTGTGCTGAAACATGGCTCAGTTTTAGCTAAGTTTCTTCAAATTTTATGTTTTTTTCTTGAAAACTAAAGCATGGGTTATGGCTTTGCTCAGAACATCCCAGTCGCGTGCAATCACAGAATTTAAACGAATTTGCGCCCAGTTCGTTCACGGGGCTGATGTTTTTTCATATGAGCATTGAATTTTTTGGAGAAGAGAATTCTCGCCGTTCTTACCTGCATCCTTTTCTGTCACTGAGGGCGAACATGAAGGCACCCCATCAGCAGTCCCTCAGTCAGGAGGGAACCAGAGCTACAGAGTGTCTCGGAATTTGTATTCGTGATTGTTCAACTGCGTTGGCCGTTTGACTTGCAATTGTTGATGAACTGACATGCACTTACAGCTCTGAATTGGGCTTGAGGGAATTGCCATGGAGGCCTGAATGGAACACGTTTGTTTGTCCAGTTAGATAACCTAGGAATTTCCGCGACAGCACAGGTACAGCCGATTTGGAATAGCAGCGCTGCTCCCACCATGCCGTGCTACTGACAGCGCCCACATAGTTTATATTAGCCTTTCACTTCACTAGCTCTCGAATCGATTAGTGATCTATTGAAGAAGGTGTGAGCATTTAAGGTAGGATTCTCGTGAACCTATGAATTTAGAATCACAGAATGGTACTGTATTAGTTTTGTTCATATATGGGGTTCCATTTCGGCTGAGGTAAATGTTTGTAATTTTATGTTGCCTTTCCTGAATAGGCAAGTTTCGTATCATAGACGCCTAGTGATACGAAAATCTTGTAATTTACTTAATAATGGAGAGAGACGCCAGGATATTAAAATACGAAGCCTTTCTGAATCTGATTAGGAAATTCACTGATTTTTATAACCTGCCACCGAAACATCGAAACCTTTTCGAATAATGTTCCACAAATCCATCAAAAATCTTTTTCTCGATGCCCAATTTCCGAACGTCCTAACCACCGTCATTACATTCAGGACGTCGACTCTGAACTTGAAGTCCCAAACAGGCTTAAAGTCCGTACAGACTCCACCGCATGAATTACGCCCCCCGTCGGTCATCGTTCTGCCACGTACACACGGTTTCCGTCACTAACCTGTTACAGCTAAATATTCCAAATTTTGCACTTCTAGCGAGAGTGTTCTAATTTCGAGTTATTTTGTTACCAGTTTCAATTAATTGGAAACCAGGTTTAATTAGTGCGACTGGGTGGGGCTATTAAGGACTTCAAGTTGAAATGTTCTCGTCGCTTGCAGGCCCTGCGTGTACTTCTGTTATGGTTAGTCAATGAGGGCTGATTAGCGTGGCCGAGTTGTGCTCGTAGCAGGACTCGTAGCAGGACTCGTGGCAGGACTCGTAGCAGGACTCGTAGCAGGACTCGTAGNGTGGCAGGTCTCGTGGCAGGTCTCGTGGCAGGTCTCGTGGCAGGACTCGTGGCAGGACTCGTACACTGCGGCGTAATTAGTGCTCGCAATAGTCTCGGGGGTGTGGAGCAGAAGAATTGTGTATCTCTGGGTCTTTTCTTTTGTTGGATAAAAATTGTCGATTTTAGCATCGCTCATTTTGCTGGTTCTCGATTCCCATAAAAGGAGGTTTAAAGAAAATGGAAATCATTGCCACCTTTCTGCAAAAATATTCGATGTATCGAATTTTTATTGATGAAAATTGAATTCAATGTCTCAATTTTGTAAAACTGAACTTTGAACGAAAGCATTCAGTATTCAAGGGGCATAGGATAAGGAGCATGATTAAATTAGTTAAGTTTGTCCATCCTATACTATGGGCGCTGGTGACCCCAGGGGAGCACTATTAAGTTACCTCAGCTATAGATAGGCCTGCGGGACTTTCATCTTTTGTTTCCTCTTTGCTTCTTTTAATTTTCACATCTTCTTTGCTATCTTTTCTTCGTCTTTCCTTTCTCTTCTTCCTTAACTTGCTCTTTCCATTCACCAGGAATCCAGTGTGGCAACACACCTGTGCATAAATTATACGTGTTCTACAGCCCGTCCCTTCTTCTCTTCGCTCTCTTTGTATTGCATTTCAAGAGGATAGGGAGCTTTAAATTAACGAATATGATAATATACGGAAGTATTCAATCACATTGCAGCTACGGTATAAGTAATGATATTTGAAATCATTAACTTATTGAAAAATCAGAACTATTCCTATACCTTGATAACGGGAAAAATTTTGCTACTTCTGAATTACTTCTTTAAATATTTTTTCATTGACGTGAAACCATATTTTCAAAAACGTCCAGAGTAAAGCTAATGCACTTATTCAGTACATTTGATAGAAGAATGTTATGAAAAAAATGTGAAACTGTTTGGATCTAAATCGCGGTAAAAGTGGCTTACCGTATTGAGAGAATATTTTTAGGCCTAAAATTAGAATTGTTAGCTTGTATATCACCCGGTATCGGTATATCAAAGCTATCAAAGGCCTCTCGTACAATGGCCGACATTTGGCCTGTGGTACACTTTTAGGGTTTTATCAGTACGCACTGGCTTTGGACGACGACAATGTTGCAATATTCGAGGGAAACTAACAATGAGGAGCTTATATTGCCAGCTCCGAACGAGCGTTCCTTCGCACTAAGCTCCATCTCGTCCGTGCGTAGGAGGGAGTAAGATGAGTACTCATGCGGTGCGTGAACTCATCCCTCAATTGTTGTGCTTCAGCCTGGGGAGCTCTGTGAGTTTTCTTGTCTTGAATTGAAATTACGTCTCTTGTGCTTCATGTATCGAAATTTCAGCTTTCACTGGTCCACCTGGCCCGCGTGCATCAAAAGTATGTTTTCTTTTGGGATTTAAGACCGCGTGAAATTAATATCTTTGAGTAGAAATTTTCTGCGGTTACCAATGAGCTGCGTGGCGGAATTCACATGTGGGTAATTTCAATATGAAACGAGTTGCAAATTTGAATAGATGCTCTAGTAATTGCAGGAGCTGCTAGTTGAAGCAATTGCTCTCGTTTCAAAAGTCGTTCAAATCAGGAAATATGTTCTGAAAGTAATTCTTAAGGAATAAAAATGATTGGCTGCTGGTGCCCCGAGAACTCCGTTCTCATTTATGACTTAAAACTTCCATGTTGTAATAACCTAAAATTGATTTTAAGGTTCAGTTTTCCGTTTTTAAAATTCCTGATCACATTAATCTAGTTAATTTTGCGTTCTTAAGCTGCAAGAGTTAGGTTCACTATTTCATTTCCAGCCCTGCCGTAGGTAAAAAAACTTTTTGAATAGCTCTAATCTATTTTTAACTTGGTAACTCGGTAAGACATAATGAAAGATTAAAAAATTTGGCAGCACTTTCTATGAAGTAAATTAGGCTCTAAACTGGTATGACAATATATCTTGCATCAAAAGTATTGGTGTACATCATATCCCTCTCAATTTTGTATTGTATTATAGTGCAGGACACGGCTTTCCTACGCACTCTGTCTTGTTAACTACTTCTACCATTTATGCTGGTGCGAGAAAAACGTCAGTAAAGTCACTAATGAATTAATGTTCATCACCAAAACATTTCACCACTCTGCGGTCGCTCGTCTCTCCCCAGCTGCTTGTACCTTCACCAAGAAGTGCGCACCTGTTCCCGCCTGGCTGAGCGTGGTGCTCCCAAAAGTCTTACTGGCGCCGTTCCAAGCAATGGAGACCCATTACGTCGTATGGGACACCTGCATTCAGGTGCTCCTTTAATGGGTTCCTCCAATCCCCTTAAAACTCCTCCGATTGCACAATGTTTAATCCTTTTTGCTAATGAATTTCTAGTTTGAACTTCAACGGGAACTTATTTTTGCAAGATTGAATGTTATGCACTTTCCTGAGCCAGGCTTATACAGGGGGATGCCCAAAAGTAAGGTACACTTTTATGAAATTGCGCCCTAAACATTTGTTAACGTATCAGTGCTACCGATATTAGTGGGGGCCCTTACTTTTGAGCTACATTGTATATTCCGTTATTGCAAAAGAGTTTTGTGCCATCTCTTGCTGTCTGCAGTATGTCGGATACAAACGGAATGATGATTTAAAAAAAGCATGACTGATGAGTTGTGCTACGAGGACAAATGTTCTGAAATTTCGACTTGATAATCTGATGCGTTCGTTGTGTACGTAGTTTAGCGGTGTAGTCGCCTGAGACTTGGGCACCATTTTGGCGTCTGAAGTCTCCAGTACGTGCAGCCCTTGATTGAAGTCAGACCTGCCTGCACTAAGCGTAGCATCTGGGCCTTTAAGGGGCCAGAAATTGTGATGGTCAATATCGTTTCTTTCTGTATCTATATTTCTTTTTTGTCGTAAAATTATCAGACTTTCTTTTTTTCTCTTAGTGATAGGGAAAAGTTTAGGCTAGGGTTCGGGTCATCGGTTTGATGTTCATTTATTTTGTTCTTTGGTATCTACGTCTTGGGTCATCATCGTACTTCAGCCTAACTTTTTAGGATCGCTTAGTGAATACCTACATCGTTCAGTAGTCTAACGTGTCTACCGAGAGTAACAGGGCTCGTATGGTGTCTGCCAATGTTCAACAGCTTTCACGGCAACCTTTCAAAGTCGTATTCAGGTCTAATCCATTAAAATAATCCCATGGAATCCTATTTAGCAGAATTAAGAAAATTCTCGTCTAAGCAGTAGAAAGTTTTCAAAGTAACAGTTTTTTCATGGCTTAAAGGAAAATGTCAGGGTAAATAACGATAATGCACATAAATTTACGGTATGACCATTTTTCCTTATGAAAATTGAAGCCTTCATTTAGAAAGTTGAAGCGTCATAAAGCTTGCTTTCAATCCTTACGTTATGGAAGCAACACTTCGAGATTTTAAAATAAAAAAGGAGAAACTTTGGCACTTAATAATGTCGAATAAAACGTTACCATCACCTCTAACCTGGCCGGTTGTGCCTCGCCTGTATCTTTTTGGACTTACCAACAGTGGCCCCGCCTAGTGACGATGGATGTAACGATAGTGGTACACGATATGTGGACCAACAACTTCACGCGCTGCAAGTAGGGATAGTTCTCATTGTACCGTATACTGATAAGGTGCATTCGGTGGTCGAAGTATTTGCTTTTACATGTAAAGGGACTTTTGGTACAAATGAAGTGTGCTATGAGTTCTCTTATACCCTTCAATTTTAGCTAATTAGTTTGTAACTTCATTAAGGTAGCTTATTTGATTTAGATCTTGAAAATATTAAAAGATGTATCGATTATTACTTACGAAAACCAAAATTTTTATACATGATCCTAAAACCGAAACATCTCTCGTCATTAAAACACCCAACAAAGTTTCTTCCCAACCCAATGGATGACAACAGCGTGTCTCCCGAGGTTCCCTCCTCGTGCCGCTGTGGGGCCTCATTGTTGCGTGCAGTCCCACGCCCCAACTGGGCTAAAATAGTCAAGTCGCTTCATTTCTGGTTCATCGGCGCGTGAGAGTCTTAAGATAATTAGATCAGCTTTGATTTCAAGTCAGAATGCGTAGTTCGCCCCGACTGAAATTCGTCCGTCCTCTTCAGAATGCTAAAAGCTGCGGTGAGTATTAATTGCGATCTTTAACGCCCACTGGATGGGTCTTAATTGAATTATTTGGTCGATTTCTTTGATGTGGAGGTAGGCTCTGTGCACGGGTAGCCGACCTGCTAGTCGAGTATCTTCGCCTCTGTTCCGTTCGTCTGACATTTGTAAGTTCGAGATGCTTTCGCAGGCTCTCTCTCATGGTTGTAATGAAGTCTGCGCTGGCATTTCGCACCCACAAATGTGGGGCCTTCAGCGTTAAATTTTCGTGTGTCCGTTTGATCAGCCACTGAATTGATAAGAAATGGTCACTGTGCGCTGTTGTGAATCGTAAAAAATACTGCGGTTTGAGTCATTGTGCAAAACATGGTGGTCATTACTTGAAGGGCTTTGTACATCGTATATTTTGACAATGAAAATGTTACTTAAGCAATACTAAAAAATACTTCGTAGTTTTCCCGCGAGTAGCACATTGTAGTATTATATCCTCGAAATTTTTTTTCCGTAAGCTCCATTGATTAAATGGAGAACATTTTCGCGATAATCGTTCACCGAAAGCTTCAAGTTAGGTTTTGTTTTTCTTGAAGTCTCGTTTCCATCTACGATTGTTAGTAGGAGTAACCTCTCATATTCATCACTAAGATAAAAATTCGGTCTAAAATGCAGTCTTTGACTTCTATATTGAAACCTACTTGTTAAGTTACTTTCATGAGATTTCAAAGAACGCGAAGCATATTAGTTTAGTTTTATCATTTGTTGATTTTTGTATCAGAACGTCATGTTTCTGTTGTGATCCAACTCGCTGCAAGGGTGTAGTGTCAACGTACCTGACGGTTGGGAGTACTTCATTTTTATGTGTGACAATTCTCTACTTTATTTTTGTGGAACATACTCTTCAATCGCATGCGAGCATAAAGTTGTTCGTAAAACCGTTTCCACGAATCCGAGTTTCACTCTATTGCGAAGTTTCCTGTGCATATTAGGAATGGATGGTGACTGGGTTGACAACAGCAGCAATATCCTTAAATATTGCACGGTTTTACTGTAGTCGAAACCCGATTCCAATTACAAGGATAATGATTTCGTTACCAGTGCAAGTATCTTGAAGTTATAGTTTGCTTTTCTGATGTAGTTTCACGAATACAAACGCAAGTAGCGCATTAAAGTTGTCTTTCTCTTCAAGTTTTTGAAGTCTTGCTTGTGCGCATCGTCGTAGTTATGGTATCCCCTGTTCAAAAATTAGCCCACATTTGCGCGGTAGGCTTTATGCAGTTTTTCGCAGCGATGGTAGTTTTCTGACTCATTCTGGCAGTTTTGCGCAGGTTATGACTACGGGCGAGAAATTGGCTTGTGGCCGCCTTACAGGTCTCGACAGTAACGTTTTGATGCTCTGATGCTGATGTAACTACCGCTCCACTGTGCTGCTGGCCAGTTAACTTAGCGAAATTAACTACCCAGGCTTTCGATAGAGCAACAGATGCATAAACGAGCAGAATATGCATTTCTCTTCGAAAATTTGGGGCATGACCAAGAAAAGAAACAAAACAAAGACACGTATTTTTTCACTTCTACGATACATCCGAGATATTTACTTCCCGTCTCACTTCATGAAAGTCACGTGGAAAAGTCACATTGAATGCAAAATAATGAACAATACATTCCCTCAATCAACCTTACTGACTGCGTTGAAGAACTAGGGAAACTCCTGTAAAGTCTAATTACGAATTATTCTAGGTAGACTGACTAGGAAGGCCTAAACGAATTAGCGCCTAATGAGGCTCGTTAGAAGCCAAGGTTTTAACGAGGGCTGCTTGAGTTCATCATTGGTCATTGCTTGATAATGAATAGGTGACAAATGCGCAGTACACGTTTTAAATATTGACTTTGCGTTATGGTTAGTTTACAATACTGTGGAATGGTATTTGTTGAGCAATTTTGATTTCGTGCTTCTGAAGCTGATTTGCGGCCACAGTTTGCGTCTGAGTGTACGACCATAATCTCTGTCGTCTGTTATTTGACACCGTTATAATTATTTTTTGCTGTCAGGTTTTAATCTCAATACAAAGAACGTGAAAATATTATATAGCCGAATATCGTTTGATAATTATCAGACGATGTTCGGGTATATGCTGCCTTTGCGTGCTTTATATTCCAGTTAAAAGCTGACAGCAAAAAACAGAAGCAGAATAAACATTATCTGGCGACGTATTGAAATGGTGCAGATGCATGTCAGAGGTTTGTTCATCCGTGAGAACTATTATAAGTTATGCCTTTAGGATCAGCAGCTGGTCGTGTTGTAGAGCAGAAAAAAAATGACCGAAGAACAGAGTTTCTGTTTTTTTGCTGGTTACCTGTAAAATACGATATTCTTCGGAAAGAAGATGGAATGGGACGCTGCTGTTGCGATGCATTGTACTATTAGTATAATTTTCATTATCAATAAACATACTAGCATAACACTTGTTGGCCACTTATTATTACCCCTGGTACGACGGCATAAGCAGCCCAAGCACGGCACGGCGCGAATTAGCCCCCTATGCTATGTTGACTCCTGTGATGTATAAAAACATTACTGCAACATATAAAAATATTACTTCGACTTCAGAAGGACGCATGATCGTGAGTCTTAATGATAAAATGGAAATAAAAATTAACGTGTCCTGAAATAACTGAGGTTTCCTTGCTGAGACAATGAATCTGAATGTAGATTTAATTTCCTTTCGCTTTTAGGATGTATTATATTGAAATTGGTTGTAGTGATGCGGGATTTCGAAATCGGTCATTTTGACCTAACCGCCCTTGTAGGGGTGACAAACTTTTAAATTAATCTTTCAAGATTTGTTAACAGACGCGGCACGTAAAACACCTGTTATCCATTGTAATGAAATCAGTTTTGTGTGCGTCGCTCTAGCTGTGAACCAGTTAATTCTAGATCACGCATTGCCGAGTGAAGTCTGCATGATGCTAGAAATTGTGTCATGGCGTAAAGGGTCAAACGGGAGTGGCTGCAGGGGAATGTGAATGTGAATTCGTAGGCAAACACAGTAATGCATCAGATCGTGCTTCAAACATGACATGCGCTGTTTCTAGGCTGCCAAGTTGAGTCGTCTGAGTTTTTGACTATCGTGACGTCACTTGGAAGCGTTACTGCAGACTGCAGTGTTCCCGCAGCTACGGGAGCAGAGTGCCAGTTTCGATATTCGTAATCCTTTATGCCCTGGTGTGACTCTAAAGTTGCACGCCAATCCACCTTCCACATTTATTTTGCATTGGTTTAGCTGGCTTAAGAAAGAATTTCCTGGTGACGTCTAAGGCGCGTGAAACACTTGTAACAGCTAACCCATTCTTGTGTTCACGCAAAGATTTATTTCAAAGCGCTACCGCCAGACTGCTCAAAACGTCTGCCTCGCTACGAGAAATTTATTCAAGACGTGAAGCGTTGATAATATGAAAAACGTTTCTTCCATTCCAGCCCGGAATTTCTAGATACAGGATGTTGGACCCAGCCCTGCACGACCGCCCGCGGTGTCTCCCACGCCGAGCCTGCTTCATCATTTGCAATTCATGACCACGCTGCAGCTTTTCTGCTTGCCGGCCTACGTCATGCGGACCCTGGCCAAATGTTCTCATGCAAACATGCCGTTGTGTTTCTTCGCTCGCCAACGTGTGCGCTCACTGTTTCTCTCTCTCTCTTTCTTTCTCCTCCATCCCACCCTTCTTTCTTTGTTCAAAAATTTCTTGGAGTGTTTTTCAATTTTCGTGAAAGCTTTCTAATCTTCAGAATGTCTTGCGTGCCATTGAAATGTTTGGCTTACTCCTCCGTGCTAGCGTGCTTTTCAGAAAGCTTTTTTCCCCTGTGCTGGTGAGCCTTACAGCGATTGGCAATTTTTCGAAAAGGTTGTCGACTTCACAGTACATTTACTAATATTCCATCATCATCGTTCTGTGCATTGACTAGTGCTGCTTGTAGCCTCGCTGGAGGAACATGGATCTTGATCCCTTACTTTACCCACCTCCAGATCACCTCCTATGTCCACCTCCTCCCCAACGTCACCCCCCTCCACGTCACCCC
>VOMN01063870.1:0-14980 GCA_014899125.1 Orchestia grillus
TGAAGCACAGGGGTTACGAGTCCAACGAGACTGCCTCTGTACTGTGAAAACTTCCTCATGCCAAAAGGCCTACCATAACTGGTGGAGGAAGTGTGTACATGGGCGTAGAGGATGCAGTAGGATATCAAACCCTTCAAAATGCTCGCAAAAATCTCGCATGAAAAAACAAATGGGCTTAGTAAGGCCGAATCAACATGTATTTCAAACTTTTTTGTTTAACCTAAATCGGTATTCTGAAATTTGTTTCAGAAAAAGGTACGAGAAACAGAGTTCATTTAGCAAGCAGCACCCGTGACATACCAGTACGTATTATTTGAGGGAGTTGGTCATACGAATAGACGCCGACTCCGTTGTTTTTCAAACGTGTTCGTTTTTTCGTGCGCAGTCTAACTTTTACATTGTCCTTTAAGGCAAACAGAGACAAGTTCCGTTCTAAAACTACCCTCCAAAAGGCCACGTCGCTGGGGGTCTGGGGTTGAAGCCTCGAGAATCGGGCGTTGTTGGAGCCTCTCTGGTCCAACTTGTTATAACTTAGCCCAGAAGTTAAATAGGTAAATAAATAAAGCCTAAGAATGCTCATTAAGGAAGAATAGCAGCAGCGGCCATCATGCGGTTGGGCGGAGAACAAGAGGCGGGTGTTGCGACTTACTCTCGAGATCAACTCTGAGCAGAGGCAGCTGCCTTCGCACTTACGTAATAGACGCTCTGGAAAAACGTTTCATTTCGACTTCAGAGGGCTAGCTTCAAGGTTCTTTGGGGGTCATGATTGCTACTGGAGCACTCATGAAACCAGAGGAAAATTTATTCGTCAGAACCAGAGATGCTGGGGGGGATGCACTTTACAGTTTGTTAGAAGGAGGCAAACTCGTGCGCTTAAAAAAAATTAGCCAAATTTTTTGCTACTCGCACCGTGCTGTTCGAGAGAAGCGTGTTTCCACCTCCAGTGCCTACGGTGGGGTTCATCAGCTGAAATAAGGCATTGGAATTTTGTAGAGTTTGATGTTGCGATTACAGACAGCACATACCGTACTTCCACTGAGAAATGTATAGCTCGGAAACACAATTGTAAGCACTTTCTTGAGATTGAAACATGAAACATCGGAGCTTTTTGAACTCAATAGCACAATGTAATTCTCAAATTAGAAAAAGAAATGATTTTTTTGAGTGACGTTTTTTTAAATGTGATCAACCTTGCTAAAGAAAACTCGTGAAATAGGACTTATTCCAATGACTTGTATCTGAAATTGTATTTCCAGTGCAGCGCCCAGAAGCCTAATTTATGTTCGAAATTTTCCAGCCCTTTCTTCAAATGCAGTCAAGCTAGTGGGGAAGCTGAAAAAATATTAAACAACCCCCTTTCCCCCCAAAGTACCGCAAATTCTAATTCCAGGTTAAACGTAATTGATGGATTCTATTTTTCTTCATACTGCAGTTTTGAAGGAAATTGGTGTGATGACAGAAGTTTTCTTCTATATCTTCCCAAACAGTGATGATGCAGGGGAGTACTACTGAATAGCTTTACTCGACAAGCTTCAATGTAGCTATACGAGTAAATAGCTTCGATGTAGCTGCTAGAGATACTTCAAAATCGCTTTACACGACACACTTCAAAATAGCTGTATATAGTTTCAATATAACTTCAATATGGCTGCTAGATCCATTTTGCTCAACACACCACTATAAATGCATTCCTAGGCGTACTTCAATATAGCTATACTACTTCAATATAGCTATACTACTTCAATATAGCTGTACTACTCCAACATAGTTGAAATAAAACTTCACTATAGCTCCTGGAAACCTGCAAAACTCGCTTCAACGATCGCTTTCCTCGTCACTCTTCAATATAGCTTGAATACAACTTTAATATAGCTGTGTATAGCTTCAATACAACTTTTATATAGCTGTATATAGCTTCAATACAACTTTAATATAGGTGTATATAGCTTCCATACTAGAGACACTTTAATATAGCTATGTATGGATTTAATACAGCTGTTTGACTCGCTTTGCTAAACGCACTGCAATATGGCTCAAATATAGCTATGTATAACTACTAGACACATTGCGCTAAATGCTCTACATTAATCGCCTTTCTAGACACACTTCAATATAGCTTCTTAAAATTATTCTATGATAAGCGACTAAATCCACATTTACTTTATAGTAAGCACATTTGATACGCATTCAAGTTGTTCCCCTTAAACTTTAGTTGCTTTCCCATGCATTCGATGCAAGTCTAATCTCGTCAAATGCGAAATTTCTTCTAATGAATCCATTGGAGTCCACCTTCTATTTGAAACGACAGGAACCTTACGTACCCGTGGAAATATTAGAGAAAAAATTCGGATGAGCTGGAATAAGAAGAAAGAAATTTAGGATAATTTACATGCGCTCACAATCAGCGGCGAATATGAGCTCCTTGTTTAAGTTGAAACTGCCCTTGAAGCGGTGTTGAAATCGGCGTCAAATGGAAACATCACACCGCAGCAAACGGCCTTCATTTTGAAATATTGAAATCGAGTGATTGATCAACGAGAGAATTTTCATCACCGTGCTGAAATATTCGTTTTATTAGCACTTCGCTACTGCTAGAAACTTTTGTTCATGTTTGCGATCCTTGTGCTTACCCAGAATTCTGTTTATGAAGAAAAGCATTCCTGAAGTGCCTGCAATGTACCTACTCGTGAATTTTACTATTCGAAACAAAATGACGCATTACAGAAAACGATTGCGAGTAGATTGTCAGTCGTTAGCATTTATATGTTTTTTGGGGTGAACATGGCGCAATTAAGAAGCAGGGAATTTGAATAGAAACTTTTAATTTATAGCAGTGTTTCTAACCGTTGTGAAAACAGTCATTCAACCCTTTACAGAGCAGTGTATGTACGTAGTTCAACATGTATGATAGTTCAACAAAAGTTGTTTGGATATAATGGCCGACGGGCTACATGAATTAACGTAACTGTATCATGCGCGATACGCTGCGTAGCAGAAAATAAATCATTGTTGTGGGACGTTTATAATACAAACTTCTTCCAGAATCGGTTTTTGAATTTCGAACGCTCCTAAATGAGGTACGACGACGGCGGCTCGAGTATTTTGAGGAGAGCTATGCAGAGTAAGAAAAGTATACGGAGAATAATACCCAGAAAAAAAATAAGAAGAAAATATCCATAGAAATATCCAGAAAAATACCCACAAAAATACCCAGAAAATTGACAAGAAAAGTAAAGCACCCTGAGTTGGCGAAGACGGAAACCTTCGCTCACCATCTCAGAGCGAGAGGCGTCCCGTGGTGTCGGCTTGCGGCTCACACACTTGCAACTTCTTGGGTAAGTTTAATCACCTCTCGAGCCTTCGAGATGAAGAAAGTCTTGTGTTTTTCTGACTCAACCAATTTGAAGCTCCCAGAAAAAGGGGCTTAGTCTTCGTAGTGACAGAGACGCAAAGAACGAACACATAATATCGCAGCGGCCATTTGAATGCGTTTTTTCCCAGAACTCTTAAAATTTGCTTCTCGTTTGTTTTCATTTAGAAAACTGTAACCTCGTTATGCGGATTCCAAATAGAACAAGAAGGATGGCTTTCGAGGCTCAAACACAAAGATGGACTGCTTGCCGGTTCGTATCATTTGGGCGAGTGCAGAGCGAAAGTCTCCGCTGTGAATTTGTTTCCGCCGAAGAAGTAAGTAGTGCTGTAGCACATGAGGGCCAGTCTCAAATTATTCCTAACGACTTCCCACCACAAATGTTACACTTTGTCCAAATTCCAAATATGGATTTCTTAACCCTATGTCAATGGTCATTTTCGTAGTATAACGCTCATCAACAGTGAAGAATAGCAAAGCTGGAGTAAGACGAAGCTCTCTTTTATGCGGCCATAATCCAGCAGTAAAACTTAATGAAAAGCTGTTGTGCTCAACATCATGCTGGTAACGGGACTTTAAAAACTTGAGAAAATGGGTCACATTTTTAATTATTTCTTTCGTTGAGAATTTGAAATCTGAGAATACTCATCCTTTTCCATGATTTCATTTTCTAATACGTAATACGGCTTGCTGATCTTGATGTGAAAGTGCAAAGAAATATTGAGTCAAGTTGGGCACTCGAGTTAATAGTAAATGTTTTTTACCGCTGCTTGTCAATCATATGAATTTCTAGCAGGGTTTATTAAAGTTTACCCACACACTGATTGTGCGACTAATGTACTTTACCCTGACATCAACCCACTCAAGGGGCACACAGTAGGCCATAGGCAATAGGGTTAGGTTAGCTAGGTTTGTTTATCCAATGCTATGGAGACTGGCATCTCCAAGATACACTGTTAGATTGCCTCAGCTCAAGCTAGACCCTCAGGATTGTATTTTTCGTGCCTACTCTGCTCGGTTCTCTCAATTTTCATATTTTGTTTGCTGATTATTCTTTATCTTTTCTTCCCGTCCTTTCTTAACTTACCGTTTCTGTGCGCGGTGAAGCTTGAGCGGGAAAGGGCTTGTGCAGAAATTTCACATTTTCTCGTGTCCACACTGATGGTCAAATTCGTTTCGTTCTCTTGGGATTGCATTGTATGTTGCTAGGAAGCTTTACACTAAATAATAATCTAATCTATTCTGAATTAAACTAACGAGAGGAATTTTCATCCTGACTACACCCTTTCTTACGAAATGTGGTCGACCAAAAGGAATCTTACGTACTTTTCTATGATTTATATTTGAAATCATAACGCGAAGAAATTCAGAGAGTATAACATTCGAAAGTACGAATACTTGTTGGAATATTTTTAATTGAGTCAGTTTAAATTCGGTGAGTGAATTCTAAAAAAATATTTTTTGACTACTTGCATTGAAGTGATAGAAATTGCACCAATTGGGTGGCCTTTGCTTGGATTTTCAGGCTAAAAAATTCAGGTCCAATCGATTTTCAAAATGCAAGACTCTGATTCGACAAGATTTAGGCTGCTTCATAAATTTCCAATGTTTTTAGCAAGTTTCGGCTTTCACCCGATTTCCCTAGCATGGAAGTTAAAAATTTTTCTCAACTTCAGACGTCCAATGAAGAGAAGAAGTGATAACCAACTTTGTGAAGGGATGTGGAGCTAGAGCAAAACTTCCTGGCTCGAGCCCTCGAGCCCTGACCTTGTTGGGCCTTGGCTCGGGCATTGCTTTTTTGGGAAGGGGGGGGGGTGAAATTTTTATTAATTACATACTGACAAAACTCTTGGCTCCGGTTGCAACCGAGAGAAGTATGCCGGTTTTGGCTTTGACTCTGGTTCCAACCAAGTGAAATATGCCAGTTTCGGCAGTGGCTTCTGCTCTAGGTGAAAACAAGCCAGTTTCGGCAACGGCTGCTGCTCTAAATGAAAACAAGCCAGTTGTGGCAATGGTTCTTGCTCTAAGTGAAAACAAGCCGGTGTTGGCCATGGCTCCTGCTCTAAGCAAAAACAAGCCGGTGTTGGCCATGGCTCCTGCTCAAGTGAAAACAAGCCGGTGTTGGCCATGGCTCCTTCCCTAAGTGAAAACAAGCCAGTTTCGGCAATGGTTCCTGCTCTAAATGAAAACAGGCCGGTGTTGGCCATTGCTCCTGCTCTAAGTGGAAACAAGCCGGTGTTGGCCACGGCTCCTGCTCTAGGTGAAAACAAGCCGGTGTTGGCCACAGCTTCGCATCCCTGCATGAGAATATCTTCCACTCCTGGCGTCACTCGCTCACCCTCGGAAGCGCGGCCTTCGCCTCGACTTGAATAATTTGCCGATACGACTCAAGCTGAGCCGTGCCTTGACTGCACTCGCTCGAGTTGCTGCTGTAGAACTCGACCAATCGGCGCGCTGCTTGAGTGATTACTGGTATCTCTGTGCTATAATTTTATCATAACATGGAAGTGGATTTTTCGAATTTAACCACGTTTCAATTGAGCGGACTTGCCTTTGATATATTCAAGGTAATTTTTCTTCAGAAACGGGTAGGATTTCTTTTTCACTTCGTGTACGACTTGGGATATTTTTAGTGCCTGCATTCACAAACTGTAGACCGCACCAAGAGTCGTGGACTGACCTGCAGTCACAAACAGCAGACCGCACCAAGAGTCGTGGACTGACCTGCAGTCACAAACAGCAGACCACACCAACAGTCGTGGACTGACATGCAGTCACAAACAGCAGACCACACCACAGTCGTGGACTGACATGCAGTCACAAACAGCAGACCACACCAAGAGTTGTACGCCTCCAAAAGCTTGCGCCGTTGAGATGGTGAGCAAATGCGCGGCAGGATTCAGTTAGGGCGGGCATGCAAGTGGAAACAGGCTTTTAATTGGCTAGGCCTCTGGAGAAATCAAACTCGGCGTGTTTTGGAAGCCTTCCCGCCTCAGAGTCGCTGCCTAATTATCGCACTGCCTCTTGGCTAAATGGTCAGGGCGTTAGTTTTTTGACGCCCTGAAGTTGTAAGTTTCTACTCGAGATGTCTTTTGTGCTGCAGCACTTTAGAAATGTGGCTCGCACAGGCTAATGTTGTGGGGGCCACTGTGCTAGAAAACCGTGAGCTCTACGAGATGAAAGGATTGCTACCTTAGATTAAATTGTTGTAACCATTTCCATGTGGTGGGTGGAAATATACCGGAATGTAATTTTTGAGTAGAGAGTGAGCTGCGAGAATCGTAAATTGACTTGCTTCTTGTTGAGTATACAGTCAGAGAAATTCGTCACTTTTGTTTTCAAATGTACGGTTATTACAACTGTGTGGAATATGTGCTTGATAGATATTACATGAATTCAGTTTTTCGCTATAAACTTTCCTACTAACTTGTAGAATATATATTTTACCTGAATTTAGGATATCATCTCTGCAGTTCCTCAGCTATATATGTCCTTGAGGCTTGCTTAAAACGTTATATTGTATGAAAGCAACTTCCGTGAATCACATGGGAATTGTTTAATTCTATTTTGAAATCTATAGTGGAAACAAATTTCAAGGCCATTGTTTTTCATTTCTACGTATCATAATGTTAGTCCAAAATGTATCAAAAACTAATGTTTGTACTCCGAATAACCCGATGTTTCGTGATTTGTTACCATGATGTATGCAAAATCTAACGGTAAAACACTTCAAATATTTCCTGTGAAAAACAAGAAAAACAATTTCCGTCTAATGCGGATTTGTCCTATTGGAGAAATTCAGTGTTCATTATGGTGAGATTCGGGTTCGAATTGAAGGCGAACGAATGACATAGTCTTCAGTATGAAATTCTCGCTTTGATCATCGTCCTGGCAGACCTGGCATCTTGTCCAGAAACTTTTCTGACCTTCATGTAGGAGAGACTCAAATTTAACCCAGAACTTTATTTGAGCGAAGTTCATAGTCCAGAAACTTTTCTGACCTTCATGTAGGAGAAACTCAAATTTAACCTCGAACTTTATTCTGTGAGAAGTTTGAAGTTCAGAAACTTTTCTGACCTTCATGTAGGAGAGACTCAAATTTAACCTCGAACTTTATTTTGTCCGAAGTTCAAATAAAATTTTGTCTCAATTTCGGAATCAGAAACGTTGCTTTTTGTGTTTTTAAGTCCATAGCTCCTTCTTACACTGCTTAAAGTATTCATGGTTCGTAGCAGGAAAATTATAAATAGTTTTACGTCTGAAATTTTTCGCAATTGGAATCTATCGCAAAATTTTCGCGATATGACCAAGTTATTTTGATTCCATCGCCTCCACTCCTGTTAGAAGAAGATGTCAAAAACAATGCGACTATTGTTGAAAATCTCATTCTTTTTCCAATGCTACCAAAATACTTTATATTTTAGACAAGGGTGGGAAAGAAATGAGGTTTAAGTATGCGTTCATTTGCCCTTGCGTCGTACAAAATATTTGACCATTGTGGATTTGACAAAATATTTGGCCGTTGTCTATTTTATAAAATATTTGACCATCGTGAATTTGACAAAGTATTTGACCATTGTCTATTTGATGAAATATTTGATTATTGTGGGTTTGACAAAGTATTTGCTTATTGTGGATTTGAAAAAAATATTTGAACATTGTCTATTTGACAAAATATTTGACCATGGAAGCTACACTAATATTACCTTCTTACCAGGCACGTTTTTAATGGAAGCGGACAATTTTCCGACGACTTTACTTCCTTTACGCAGATGTGCGAGTGCACTCAGAAATTTTCTTTTTTCACACCCTCAAAGATTACGGAAAGACAAGTGAATAAAGTTTTTCATAACCATATATTTGACGAATTTGCTCCCCTGAAGCTATACGAAATACACGTTGGGTAAAAACGGACTCGTGCATGCCGAGAAAAGGGCTCAGTGAAAAACTGTTTACAATGTTCATGTCACTCAGGGATGAGCTTCTCACAATCAAACGAAATGGAGTTTCGTAACGTCGTGTCCGTAACAAAAAGTATTTTCATGAGTGCTTGCTGGCTTCTGTTTATCTTGAAATTTTTTTAGAGTGTGAAGTTATTACTAAGTTATACAACCGTGTGATGCTCAAGTCGAACAATTTCTGCGTTCAATTGAAAGCTAGTTTGCAGGTTTTTGGACAACGTATACCTCTTTCATGATGATAATGTCGTCCACTTTTGCATCACTAAGCATGAATTTATTAATTTTACAAAGAATCGAAGCTACGTTTACACAGAGCTAAGTCAAGTACCTCGTGGAAGTATGAAATGAAATGAAATGGGAGGCTTGTATAAATTTTTAAGCGAAGCCCTCTCCAATAAGGTGTACAGGAGTCTTGAATAAAAACTTATATTTTCCACTTAACCTTATATTTTGTGTGTGACTTGCGGCTTCAGAGTTCACCTCCCATCATGTATGCTAAATTATATCAGATCTCCCCAACTTTTTGTTCACTTCGACTGAATATTACTCGTTCTAAATTCTCCTTCATTGAGTGATGGTTACCGGGAAATTGAGGCCCTGTTGATATTTTGTGTCCTTTTCCCATGTGTGCCACGTCCTGACACAAAGCTGTGGCAGCTAAATTTGTTCAGATTTATCGATGAGCTTGGAGTTAAGTAATCAGATGGTAATTTAGCCAAAGGCGACCTAATATTTTGTAGTTTTATAGGCTACATTTAGTTTTGTATGAAAAACTTGCTGCGCCCTTACGCCTGCATGTTGTACAAGGCTGTAGTTATACAGTGTTACGCAGACCTAACATCCTCCGTAGGAAAGTGCAATTTAAAATGCATGTAGACGGTGATGGGTTACTAGTTTATTTCAGGAGCTGTTGAGCCAGACTTAAATTTTCGGCTTTCTGTGTTGGGTGCTGTGTCCCGCTCATCGACTACATGCCGTGGCAGTGGTGTTTTTTTTAAGATCTGCTGGAGCGAAAAACCATCCCATCCGGTGACGAGAGGTGCAAGTAGCAGAGTAGCGAAAGTGGAGAAAGAATGAAAATAACAATTACCCCGTTTCTAAAATCATGAAAGTTCTAAATCCAAAGTCTAAATGCAAATCAGAGCCGTACAGCCCAAGAATTGAAGTTTTTTTACATTTTAATCGGTCATCCAAGATCTCAAATAGAAGATGCTGCTCGTGCAGCTTCGTTGTACACGCTTCCTCCACCTTTTCTTTGAAATCGTTATCTTCTTCAACACTGTGATTCTTAATCAATGGTACAATTTCAGCCAATTTCAAGAAAGAGCGCTACTTATAGGGAAATCTCTATCAAATCCCTCTACTTAGGGGTTATAAATTCTCATCCAATTTTCGTGCTCGAAAATATGATCAGTGTATTTGTTAGAAGCGCGCGAAGCGACTGTGAATTTAAAGCTTGAGCTAACTTTAGTTTTAAATGAAGCCGCACTGCCACAGAAACACAATCTAAAATAACACCAAACTCCTTGACTTGGACTTGAATTCCGACAACGGTGATTGCGCTCGTCAATTAGAAGGTAACTTAAAGAATAAATGAATCTGGTGCCTGGGAAAAGAGAATAAAAGCACTATCTCGTCCTAAACTTACTTGATATGATGCAGGGGTGTATTTAACGCTTTTCATGTAGGGTGATCGGTGTGTTTTAGACGCGTGGACTATTAAGAAGATTTTAATGGAACGATATTGAACTCAAAAAGCTTTTTTCAAGTAGTGGTTTTCTTCAAGTTGTAGCTTTCTCAAGTTGTAGTTTTTTTCAAGTTGTAGTTTTTCTCAAGTTGTAGTTTTTCTCAAGTTGTAGTTTTTTTCAAGTTGTAGTTTTTTTTCAAGTTGTAGTTTTTTTTCAAGTTGTAGCTTTTTCAAGTTGTAGCTTTCTCAAGTTGTAGCTTTCTCAAGTTGTAGCTTTCTTCAAGTTGTAGCTTTCTTCAAGTTGTAGTTTTCTTCAAGTTTTAGTTTTATTTATCGTGCTAGACGAGCTCCGTTACTAGATCTACACTTTACTTTTATTACGAACAAAATTAATCCTTTTGAAACAAATAGTCAGGCAAAACGATATCAATCATAGCTCATTAGGCTCATCCGTCACTGAAGAGCTCAATGGAACCACTATTACGAGGCTTGATGGGTGCTTAGTAGGCCTTACTGCAGCTCACGGCAAGACGACATTCTTCATTCAAGGCAATGTTTCAGTGCTGGGCCGACGGCATTCCTCCTCTAACACCTCATCGCTGGGCTCGGAGCAATCCAGCGGTCACTAATGCAAGCTGATGAGGGATTGATTACAACGGAGATACTCCGCCTCACCAGAGACGTCGCCGAAATTAGGAGGAGAGAGACCATCTCTGCGCTGCCATCAAAAATTCGAGTCCTTTTCGGGCGTACTCGATCACGTGAAGCGTTTGCCGTGTTGCTCGTTTCCGCAAACGCGCGTAAACTATTGGCGTCTCGCGGCAGGAGAGTTTGATGCGTTGTAATACATTCCAACACTCGGCTCTAGTCTCGAAGCTTTCTTTATGGTGTGTGCATGTTAATCTTGAAACTAAAATGCTCGAAGGTTCTGTTTTTTGGTAAAATTTTTAGAACAGTATGTTTTCTTTGACCTCATTCTTAACTTTCATCATAAAATTGCGTTTTCCTAAAACTCAGTACATCCGGAAGTTTAGTCAGTTTGAGAGTTGACTTATCGCTGCACTTCATAATGCTGACTTCACCCGATGCTTGAATTTCTCTGTGCACTGCGTAGACCACGAGTCTCAATTTGGCTCCTCAGTTTTCCTCTGGGAACTTTCAAATTCTATGGCAGTTGATATTCGCGTTTCCTTTACAATCTACGTATACGTAACGTCCATTCGGGTATTCCTGGGTCTGACGGTGGCAGCTTCAGCATCTCGCAATTTCTGTGTTTCAACTGGGGTAGAGCAATAAACAACTCACAATAAATGCAATGGAAGGTGGGATAAAACTCAGTTTTTTCCTGACCTCGACATATCCCCCCTGGCTGTTACGAGTATTTCTTCCATGTAACTCTTGTCATCCTGTTTTTATATTTACGGCACAGAACCCTAAAGCTCTGGAAATGACATATTTTCACGATGCACGTGAATGGAGGTGAAAATTTCACTATCGTTTTTAAAATGCACAATGAAAATTTTATGTGTTTTATCTGTACATATATATCGACAACTATGACGCTGAAGTTGCCATCAGATCATTGTGCATCAGTGTTTCTAGCGATAAACCCGCTGGAAAATGTGCACATGACGGAAGCCATTGATGACGGGTTTCTTAGCAGCAGCCTAATCGCTAAAAAGTTGGGTGCCGAGGCTTTATCTGACTGCATATGTATACCCTGAATAAACCTTCAACTACTGTTGACTTGACTCATAGGATTGCAGGGAGCTCTCCCCACGCTTGTGATGATATTCAGTAGCGACTCTCAAACACGTACTTCAAAGTAAACGACCAGGTCTGTCCCTTTAATGGAAAATACCTCTCGAAATTTCTGGGATGCAACCACGCATGGCAAACAGACGCACATGAGATAGCTTTCTATGGAAATATTTCCCTAGGATCGGCTACGGATGGAATTATGCGTGCCTCAGAGCTTGTTAATGCCGAGTTCATATTCATGGAGTCAATATTAGAAGCAGCGGCGAGATGAGGGGCGCTGGAGCAGTCAACGCAACACTGGCCTGGCACACCTCTAATGTGGCAGGAGGCCCTGTTTGTTGTGTAGTCAGAGCGAGCAAATGTGCGTAACTCGCCGTGTGTCTACCGTGATAACTGAAGGTGCCGGTTTTGGCAAGCAGGAGTGACTAAATGCTCGTGAACTTTGTAAGTTGTCGGTGTGGTTACTGGATATCGTGAAATTTAAATCGATCGCTGTGAAATTATTAATGGTCATCATGAAATTAGAATTTGAGACTACGGAATTGAAATGAAAGTGAACTTATTCGTCACAATTAAATCTAACGTGTATCGATACATTTACCTGTTTTACAATGGTATATTTTGCACGTGATGCACATATGATGTATAAATCCATATTTATAATCCTATACATATCTAATAAGGCAAATTGAAGAAAAGCAATAGAAAAATAATAAATAAGGAGTTGCATCTGGTCTTCAATAACACCTGTCTGAGACAATCGCATATCTACATAAGCGATATGTGTGTAGATACATGTATATTGTATCAAGATGTAACAACCAAATTTTATGTTTTCATTATGTTTTCTCCGTCAGCTTATTCAGCTGCCTGCCCAAAGTCCCAGAAAGCAGGCATCCGTAAGTCGTGCCTGCCCAAAGTCTCGGAAAGCAGGTATCCCTAAGTCGTGCCTTCCCAAAGTCTCGGAAAGCAGGTATCCCTAAGTCGTGCCTGCCCAAAGTCCCGGAAAGCAGGTATCCCTAAGTCGTGTGTATGTGTTGCAGGGCTGCTGCGGCTGCAGGACGTGTTCCAAGCCATGCCGCCCTCCAACGCCACCTTCAGAGTGAGCGTGGCCCGACGAGTGGCCTCCGCCGCCGACGCCCTTCTCTTCCTCAAGACCCTCGAGAGGAGCGACCGGTGAGTCAGAGTCCAAATAAAATAACGAGAAGGATTGGTGATTCTGAGGAGAAAGAGTAATTATAATAGAAATGACCGGTGAGTCTAGATAAAAAAGATGATTGTAAAGACGGTGCATCCGTATAAAACAGCTAATGAGAAAAGCAGGTGTGTCCAGAAAAGAAAGATAATAGTAAAGAAAACGAGCCTAGAGAAAGGCGATTGGTGAGTCCGTGTCAGAGTCTTCGTGATTGCTTTGGGGTCTGACCTCACTCTGCATTTCGCTTTGTCCTTCATGCTCTGAATTGATGTATTTCAGGAAGAAAATTTATAGATGCGTTTCTGACTATACATTGGAAACAGAACGTCTGAAAGTAGTAATAGGAAGGATTTCAGCGCCTTAGTAATTCAGGCTATCTTGCACCGAGAGCATGTCTATGAAGCTACTTATAAAAGAACATATATCTGAGCCCCAATAATACTCTTAATTACCCTCTCATATGCATCGCTTGAAAAGGAACACATGTGCAAGGGACCTTCAAGATAGATTTGCAGTTATTATGAAGACAATTTATTTTAAAGTATAAGCATTTTTCAAACATTGAACAGGAACTATTTAATTTCTCATGCGTACAAGAAAAGCAGCGCAGAAACATCTAACTTATATTTATACTCCTGATAACTTACCACTTCGGTATACACGATACTATAACCGTAAACTTACTAGTGTTCCACCCTGTATACGGTCTCATGTGTAAGGCACGCAGAGTTAATCATTGCATACTGATAAGTCTTTAAAGGCTTGTTATCTAACTCGAGATGATGAGCGCTCAATTATTCAGTTTTTTGGTAAGATGAACGGGAATCACTGTCATCAACTAAGGTGAACGGGAATCACTGTCATCAACTAAGGTGAACGGGAATCACGGTCATCAACTAAGGTGAACGGGAATCACGGTCATCAAGTAAGATAAACGGGAATCACGGTCATCAAGATAAACGGGAATCACTGTTAGCAAATTAGATGCACGGGAATCACGGCCAGCAAGTCATGGAGAACTTTCAGAACATTTCAGAAACTGAAAAACTTTATTTCGTTCGCACTAAACTTGTCTACATAAACCCACCGGCATAGCAACAACAAACCTGGATCCTGGGCTCTGTTATGATTCGGTTTCGTTATGGGGAAAATAACATGGTTCTGGTAAAGTTCAAAATACATTGTTCAGCGGTAGTTGTTCAAGACATCGCATGTGTATTGGCTTGCTACGAGAACCACTCGAACTTTCTTTGACGAAAACGGATAATATTCTGATGGGCCAACGCAAGTGAAGTAATGGAGCGTGAGGGCTGAGACGCAGCCTGCGAAATAATTTGACCCCATTACCGTAGCCTTTAAGCTCTGAGTGGGAATTGCGTCGTACAAAAACACTCTTACATTTAAGTTTGGAGAGATGGATGTTCTCTACATGTCTTAGGCCTCTTGGAAATCGAGAGCAATATTACTTGTCATTTCTCTGAGATTTATTGAGTTTACTAGGTTTTTATTTCGCCCATGCGAGTAGAAATTATTTTGAGAATGGGACATCACTTCTGAGGTCCTCAGGTTAGAATTCCAATACTCACTTTTTTGATCTTCAATTCACGAAAAAACTGTTAATTAGCAATTCGTACGAAAAAGCCTTGTTTAAGTACCATAAATGACGCTTTCTTTATCAGTTTTATACTATTGTTTTATTTTGTGATGTAATAATTCAATTAAACTTTGAAAAACATTTCAAACATTCATTTGCTGCGACTCGTTTATGTTGAATAGTGATCAAATCTTCAACGAATTCACCATAATAATTTTAAGATGACATTGCTTTAAAAATTTGAATAGAAGAATATATAGCTCTGGCTCCGACTCCTCAGAGGGAGCCCTAAATTATGGTGGTAAAAAATAGAAGGGGGGGTGTTCTAGAAGCAGATGAAATGGGATTGTAATCAGAACGAAGGCAAATAAGGAATTTTCGAGCACTTTAAACAGTATCCTTTTAGATCAAA
>VOMN01063877.1:0-14312 GCA_014899125.1 Orchestia grillus
TTGCCGGAGGACGTACGCACGAATGCCATTGCCGGAAAATAGCCGAAGTCATTCAAAAGTAAAAAGTTGGCCTTCGTAATGATGGATTAACTTATAGACAAATGACTGAGCGAGTTATGGTCCCTTACTCGACTGTTGGGGCAATGGTTTGCAAGAATCGAGGGCTGGGCAGTCCCCGGTCTGCCAAGAGTCGGACCTCCTCTCAAGATCAAGTGCCGATCTAGACGCTGTGTGCTGCGGAAGGTGACGAATGAGCCCATGACAACCCGTACACACCTAAAGAAAGAACCAGAGTTACAAGGAGTTCACATTAATCAAAAAACGGTTACAAGAAAATTGCATCGAAATGGTCTTTGTGCCGTCACTCCAAGTAGAACTCTTCTTCTTAGAGCAAAACATGTGAAGAACTGTTTAAACGTCTGCTTCCTTTCGTGATCTAGCCACTCGCTTGACCTCAATCCCATGGAAAATTTCAGCCAATATTCAAAACTGTTGTGCACAAAAGGAGAATAACCTTGCTGATTCGAGGATTATTTGCATGCTGGAATGGAAGAAAATACCACAAACGAAGTGTAGAAGGATAGTTTTCAGTTACAATAATTGTCTCCATGCTGTTATTGGAAATAAAGGTCACATCATTAAATACTAAAGACTTGTTTTTAGTTTTGGCCAAATACTTTTGCCCCGTACATTCTTTGCTTAGTTAATTTACTGGTTGCCGATGAATTTTGCTTCATTCTACTCAAATATTTTGTAAATATATAATCTCTGAACTACCTATACTCTTACCCCAAACGAGTACTCGAAATTTCCAAAATACGTCAAAAATAGAGTTGCGCAAATACTTACGTCGAGGTTCCGTAAGTACTTCTACGTAGAATGACTGCAATTAAAGTTCTTCCTCAGCTTTCACGACCTGCACTGGATTTGGACGTCGTTTCACAGCTGCTTGCCAGCGGTATGCTATTGACGACTGAGCATATTTTGGCCGAAATCAGAGTGTACAACGAGGCGTCCACTGTGAGTTAATAGAAACATGAGCGTACTTTAACTCTCTTTTACTTGTGACTCTTGAGTCCCACGTGAGCTGAACTGCTCTATTACTCAAATGGGTTTCAATTCCCCTTGCAACAGCTGGTGTTCAATGTGACGTGCAAAGCACCTCTTACCGTTAACTCACATTTATGTTTTTCTTCCTTCCATACGAGTAACCAAAAAAAGCTCCGTTTAAGGCGAGAAATTAATTAAAGGCGTTAGGGATTAGAGCGTTCCCGCGCAGTAGCAACTTGTGTTTAGCTCTTAAAATTTTCTAATGTTTCAGCCTTTTGCTTCAAATGATTAATGATAATAATTTTCCGATACAATGATTTCGCAGTTGATAAAAAACATTTCCCTCCAACAGACGTCAGAGAGCGACAGGCATCAGCTCAAGCTTTTATCTTCTTTGGGCTTCGAGAGAGTCTACTTGTTGTCTCATCTAAAAAAGGAACAAGTTAAAATGTTCCAAATGAGAGGGAAAAATTGCAGAAATCTTGAACACGATGGGCTTGACATTCTGCGAAGAAGATTAACAACTTTAGATAAAAATTCGGAGATTTTTCTGAAAAAAAAAAATTAGATTTAATGAAATCGTTCAAACCTCTGCAACGAATTCTGCAGGAGATGGCGCAGTTGAGACCAAGCACGAAAGTGTGATAAGAGATATGGTGTTCTACATTTATAAAAATTATATAAATGGTAAATGATGGGCGAGCAGACCGCCAAAACAATTCATTTAGGATTTGAATAAAGCTTTTCACTCTGTTGCTTTTAGTTTCCATTTTTTCCTTTGTGTCAACCTCATCACTGGTAGTATCAACTATAAATTTTATTCTTGTATTGAGATTATGTTAGGAACTAGACTGACTTCATCCTCTGATTAGATTTTGCGTCATGATCCAGTCTTTACCGTAGTATTAAATTCTTCGCCACGACCGAGTCTATAACTTATCTTCTCATAAAATTCTTCACCAATACCCATGATAATTTATTGTGTAATTTACGTTCATGTTTCAATACGTGTTGAAGTGAAAGACCGTACCGGAGTTGATGTCAGTCATCGATAAAATATCGGCAAATTAGGATTTGAAAGAAAGAAGCAATAGCACTTGTTTGCTAAATACTCGTAAGTGTATGTTTTGCATGCTACAAGAAGGACAGCTTCCCCTGTTTCAATGCATGGATCTGGATACAAATATGATCGAATGGTTGAGCTAACCCAGGTCAATTTCGTGTCCTACGTACTAATGAAATTCCCTTAGAGTCAATGTAAATAGGAATATTTCTCAGATCAAAGAAATTTGAATAACTTATCGAAATCGAACATGCCATTCAATTAACTCTCCGAGGAATGAAAATAAATTCAAATTTTTCTATTGCTTGAATGATTTCACCCAAATGTAATGAGGTGAGTCGCTCAATAGAAAATAAAACTAACTGGGATCCGAAAAAAATAACGGTCCGTTATACAGGGAGGTGCATAAGTCAACTATATATTTTGAGCATTTATTACTAGACAACTAATACAGCTATGAAATAGGTTACGTATGAAAAGAAAGACAAAATCTAGAAATTTTATTATTTAAATATGGTGTCTTTTAAATTTTCTCTATTATTATTTAAACGTAAGCGCATTCTACGTACATTTTTATGACTTCTACCAAAATGACTGGAGTTATTCTGCTAATTTTTTCGATGGGTTGTTTTTAACTCAAGGAGAGTATTAGGCATATATATGTAAACCTTTTCTTTTAAGATATCCCTTTGGGAAAAGATCTTGGAAGGTTAAAACAAGAGACTGTGGGGGCTATGGAACGTCACCAAAATGGGAAATTAAAACCAGGAAAATAAGCGCTTGGTATTGCCATGGTTTCTCTGGCTGTATGTGGTGTCGCCCCATCTCGTTAGAACCATAAATTCAGCACGTCTAAATCTGCTAGTTGTGGCAATAAATATTTCTGAATTATTCATCTGTAATTATCTCCTTTCACTGTCCCGGTCACACCATCAACATCCTCCAAGAAGTATGGATCAATGCTTTTTGCACTCGTTATGACACACTAGACAGTAGCTTTCTGTGTAAGAAATGATTGTTCATGGATTATCCTCGGGTTTTCATCACACCAGAATAGGCAGTTTTATTTAATAACATGCCGACTGATATGGAAATGGGCCTCATTAGACATTATTAGGTGTGAGTTAAAAGTCTTATCAATCGCGCGCCATAGAAATGCACGAGCAAAATCCTTTCGGTGTTGATGGACTGCAAACTTTAAAAATTGTGTCACTTGAATTGTTTTTTGAAATAGTTTTAAATCTTTTGTTAGGATGCGTTACAGTGATCTTCGTAAAACTCCTATTTGTCTGCAACGTTGCCTAATCGAAGTTTTTAAATCTGCTGCAACACTCAATGAAATACATTGAATTTCCCATGCATTTAGTACTGATCTCGGTCTGCCAGTGTTCTTTGTCTGCTGTTGAGCCGAAATCCCTGAATCGTGAAATCATTGCAATAATTGTAGTTTTGGAAGGCTTTTGTTGATAAAATGATCTTACGAAGTCCCTCTATAGCGTAACTAACTCTCCATTGCTAGAGAAATAATATTACATTCTCTTTGCTCGTTCGTCTTTGCTGTATTTCCGGATATGATAATTGTGCAAATTTTGATTACAAAATATGCTTCAAATCTGTAACATTGATACAAAATAAAACTCAAAAATTGTATTTTTCATTTCTAACGTAGTAAATTTTTATAGCTACGTTAGTTGTTGTGTAATAAATATTTAAAATGGTGAAGTGACTTTTGCTTCACCCGGTATAAAATTCCGAAGCGAGAGTCCGTGTGTGACGCTCATCAAGCTTAGAAAATTCTGCTGAAAATGCGGAGGTGTATTTCAATTATATTAGGAAGCTTTAATAACCGCGTAAAAAATTAATCAATTTTTTTTCTGCATGGGCTTAACAATGTTTCCCAAATGAAACTTCTATTGGTTAGTATATGAAAGGAATTGAATTTTGTCCCTCAAGCCCCCAAACAAAGTTACATCGACCCTCCACTTGGGCAGTTAGATCAGTCAGCTCGTTACTTTTCTTCTTGCTTTTGATTAAATTACAAGCAAGTTTCACGTCCGCGGCGTGTATCTGAGATTGTATTCACCAAAGTACTTTCTCCATGAATAAACTTATTCCTCTATGTTTTCCACGTATCTCAAGCTCTTCAGCCGAAGTTCTTAACCCATTAACATCACATAGACTCAATTGAGTCCAGTTGAACTCGCTAATCGTACGAGGACAAATTCAGCACGCTGATTAGGAGTTAGAGGTTTAATTTAGTGTCATTCTTTCGAATGAGAAACAATTCCCCGCAGGTGTTGAAGGAAACATTGGTGCCCGGGACGGTGTAGAGGGACTCGTACGATCGGGTCGGTTCGTAGTACACGCGCTGGAGTCCCTGGTCTCGGAGTCGCTCTAGTGTCGTCCACAGGCGCCTCAGGTAGTCGGTGACCTGCGGCATTCCGTCAGGAAGTGAACACATTTGTTTCTATTTTATTCGTACCGAAGGTTATCTAAAGTTCTCGTGCCGGGTTATGCATGGTATTGTGAATGCTTTGGTATACCCTGTCCAAGTTTTTTGTACAAGGCGTTCGAAAGAAAAAGAAATTTACTTCTTTGAATGTGTAAATATTCACCGACAGAAACTGAAATGGTTAAAACTACCTGTATAAGTAATATCAAGTATAGGGTACCTGGACCAATTAAAAAAAATGAAAAAATTCTAAATCCAACGGACTGTCTACTAGTTTGTTCAACTAAACCATGCTGCTATCAATAAATATACAGAAGTGATATTGCCTCGGTGATTGAAACATCTTGTGGCCTTCTCGATATTGCAAGTTATTCTCTCGCCAGCTCCTCCCTGCGCCTGGTGGTACAGGCGTTATGAAAATGTGAAATGAAATTCAACACGGCGTTCCATAAGAATGAAACTTGGTAAATTTGAGGTACATTCAACAAACGGAAACAATCTGCTTAATTATGTTTCGAACTTCAGAATAATCAGCAGTTAAATTTGCAGTATTTATTAAGCACTATCCGTAGTGCATATGCAATCAAGGCTTAGCATCAGTAAGCTTGAGGAATTATTTCCAATAATACTTCGTGCTACTGCATGCATAGCATTTAGAGGCAGAGAGTATGCATGAATTTTGTTTATATGCCTTCGAGTATTAGTCCATGCTAAGCTACAAACTGCTCGGTGTTTTTTTTTTTCGTCAGTTTATGCACATTTCACCCCCTCGATTCACTCTTACCGATAAGGTGTCTAAAATAATAACATGTACCTTCAGATTGAGAACCCTATGAAATTATCTATACCCATCACGGTCGTTCCCTGTCTTTGAAATATTTTCAGCGACTGTCGCAGATTCTTATTCTGGAAGAAAATTCTGCAGTCTTGACGCTACAAAACGCAGCGGGTGACCCACTGTACCTCGGGCCTGGAGAACATGGAGGGATCGACGTGGAGCTCGACGGCGACCTGCTTCACTCCGGCCAGCAGGTGACGGTCCAGCATGTGGGCCAGGACGTGCCACTCTGCACCCTCCACGTCCAGCTGTGACACAATGGAATGAAAACTAATTCAATTTTCTCCACACATGTGGTGTTGTCCGTGTCCTTGATGGTGGTGTTTTCCTCCTTGAGATGATGATGTTTTCTGTTCATGTAACTAGGGAATTTTCTGCATAGACGTGATGATGTTTTCTCTACATGTAACTAGGGTAGTTTCTGCATAGACGTGATGATGTTTTGTGAACGTGGAAATATGGAAGTTTCTGCTTAGACTTGACGATGTTTTCTGTACATGAAAATATGGTGTTTTCTGTATAGATGTGATGATATCTTCTGTAAGTGTTTGCACAAATGGCATTTTCTACATAAATATATATCGCTCTTAAAATGGTATTTCCTGCATAGATGTGAAATATTCTGTATTCATAAAAGTGATATTTTTAGTATAGATACGTTATTTAATAAAAGCATATGATATTTTCTGTTTTGGTATGACGCTTTTTCATATGTGAAGCGAACATTAGTACTAGGGTTTTGCTATGTTAAAGTGTTTGGTTGTTCCGATACAAAGCTTTTGTGTTGTCCCACCAGCGTAGGAGTTGTGTCTCCCACTACAGTGCTCGTATAACACATACACAGATGTTCATCGGAGACAATCATTATACAGTTAAATGTAATAACAAACATACCCCGTCATTTCAATCTCACTTTAGCATTGGAATGCGGAGAAAAATTTAAAATAATTCATAATTACTCAACGGACTGAGCTTACCATATGTTAGGGGCCAGTCACGAGATCAATCAATGTAAAAAGACAGTGTCGGCAGGCACCCTAATATGTGCATCGGAATATGGGTATAGGAAGTGAAGAGACTGCAAAGTCTCTCGACATCCGACATGACTCCAGAATAGAGAGCAAAGTTAGCATTCGATGTCCATATTTGGGTGCCTTCTGGCATTGTCGTCAGACTTTGACTGATCTTGTAAAGGGCCCTTAACAGAAGTGCTATCGCACCTTGAGGTAGTCGGGAGGGACGAGATGCCCTAGCCTTCGCTGCACTCTGTCGTACGTGAGGAGCGTTACGTTGATGCTGCCCTGCCAGTCTCCGTACGTCGTCAGATTCATTGGCACCACCTGGTGAAGTGAACAAGCGATCCCTAAATTCGTCACACCCTTACATTGTGGACATTAAATTCTTATAGTTGCACGATAACCTGAAGCAGTACTTGGTAAGGCGAGCATTCGATCAATTATTGTGGCCTGTTCTGAAGCGTATAACCTTACATGGTGAACAATCATTCCGAAAAATTTTTGCGTGACCTAAAGCACAACTTGGGGTTGTGAACAATTATGCTTTTGCTTCGCATTAAATTCCTGCCGATATGAATGACCATTGAATGTGTTCGTATCGTGACCGGAAGCCCAACCGGATGAAGTGACCAATCAATTCGAGTATTGGTTGTGTCCTAAGTCCCTGCCTGGAAGTATTAACTGTGAACCCAAAGTGTCTAAGCGCCTTGTGGGTCAAAATGAGTCCCAATAAATGGTGGAATTTAAGGCGCGTAGAATGAATCGGTGTCAACATGGGAGAAAAGAACATATTCGTAAGCGATTTTGAGAGAGGTTGTACCCAAATACTTATTGTGCTTTATGCTTAAAACAAAAATAAATTTACAGCCTAAAATTACTGTGTTTTTACGCTACTTCTGCTACTTAGATGCTAGGAAACTTCTATTAGGGCACAGAACGGATTATAGAGCATCGATTTCTATCGAAGAATAGGACTAAACTCACCTTGTTATCAGCATATATTCCGTAGGGATAAAACTTCATTTTCGGACCCAAATGTTTGTAAGCGTCAGGCGGCAGCGTCGGGTCCAGCAAGAAGACCTGGCAGCCGTAGCGACTCATCTGAGGGTAAGATGGGACTTACTAATGAATTTAGTCTTTCCAACATTTCTTAACGGGTTCTGGTAACACAAAAAAGAATCGCAAGTAGCTTTGATTTTAGGAAATAGTAGTTGTAAATGAGCTAACGAAAACGTAGTAATTAATGGATGAACTTTGTCGTAGAATTCGATTTGTAATTTCCTCCGCGTAAAAGTTTTACCATCGAACACACGATGTAAGCGCTAGACCCGCATCATTTTACAACCGAGTTATGGCGGACAACCGTGTGAACCAATCCTGGCATGCAGGCCCCTCAAGAGAATGGGCGCAGGACTCAAAAACCTTCAGGGGTCTGTATGTATTTGTGGCCAAGGAACATTTCTTAACGAATAAATTCACTCGACTGACATGTACTTACTTCACCTCACAATACCAAAATTATATCAAATATGTTGTTCGTGATATGGAATCTCTGGTGTTGGCCCATTTCTGGTTTTTCCGAATGAAGAAAGCGACGAGTATGCACATAAAGCTCTGCACCTCTGCAGCGGATTTAGGGAAGTGACTTTGAAAAGCATACCGAGTCTTTACAAGTTTCTGTATACGTTTTGCTCTGATAGAACCTCAACTGAAAAATTTGCAGACAAATTTAACTGGGGGTTAATTTTCCATCACAAGGAAACATTGCTTTGCTCTCACTCTTCATAAATGAATACGCTGTCATCTGATTCGTCAAAAATTGGTCGACGTACAGCGGTGTCGAATGTTATCTCGTCGGCGACGCCGAAGGAGTACACGGTGCAGTTGCGAGGGTCGAGGAACACGTCCTCGTCCAGGCACAGCTGCTTGTGACCGTCCGTGACTCTAGAAAAACAAATCCAAATTGAATTTCGAAATTAACCTCGGGTAGTTGTCAATGAATTTAAAAAAGTTATTGTAATTAAATGAGGTTTATTGCACGCTATAGCTTCTTCAAGTTATGCATGAATGGCATGTGTCACTCCTCTCCCACCGTGGGGAATGGGTAACGAGTAGGTGTTATTTCATGCGAATATCATTGAAATATTTGCAAATTAAATTAATTGTGCATAACAAACTTGCTAAAATAGCGGTGCAAGGGTAGCGATAGGTAATTTATATTAAAGCTGTAAGCTTGAAAACACTAGTAACTTTTATTCAATAGAAAGAACTAAACGCTTACATATCGCGTTACTGTAATGAGCCTAAGCCGCCTGAACTGACAAAATGCGGACAGAGAAAGCGACTCGGAAGCATCGCCCTTAAAAGCATTATTCGTGATGGAGTCGCAAAATATCAAACTTTGAAGTGACCTGGCGCAGGACGACCCTCCCATGGCCCTCAGCCTCCTGCAGGGGGCGTGGTCTGCGCTGCTCTGGAGGCGCTCGAAGAAGTCCTGAGGCGTCACCAGCCACGCCAGGTCGCTGGGAGGCCAGAAAATATTTGCTACTGTATGGATTTTACACGAAACAATTCCTGCGGGAAAAAGTCCTGTGATTTTACTTGAAGGAAGTCTTGGGATTGTGCTTGAAAGAAGTCCTATCATTTTGCAAGAAAGAAGAACTGTGATTTTACGTGAAAGGAGTCTCGTGATAGTGCTTGAAAGAATTCCTATCATTTTGTGTGAAAGAAGTCATGTGATTTTGTGTCAAAGAAGTCTTGTGATTGTACATGAAAGAAGTCATATCATTTTGCATGAATGAATTCTTGGGATTTTGCGTGAAAAACTCTTGAAGCATCACGAGTCGCGGCTCTTCACTGGATGGCCAGAAAATATTTGGATATTGCTTGGATTATTATACATGAAATTGACCAATGAAATATTGTAAGCTTCATTGATCTGGGTATTATCATTTAAATTATTATTAATTATCACTTTTAATCATTTGAAATCTTACGATGAAATTAGCGATGTGATTATTGATAGGATATATATATATATATATATATACGAAACTTATTATTTCGAGGCTAAGTTTTCAGCTGAATTGAAAGTATTTAAAGTTTACCTTGGGAAGTCTAGGCAGACAGATGATAACTATGACTTCACTTGCATGCTCAGTTTCTAACGCACGTCTATTTTGACAGGAGACTTTATTGAGATTATAATGACGAGAAAATTAACATGTCATTTTCTTGATTCAATGCGGTAAATCCTAGAGCAGAAACATTTTGACCGAACCTTTACTTATTTTATTCAGGTATGAATTACTATGCGCTCCTGTACAGGGTGACTCACAAAACTGGTCGAGAGCTTAGAAAATACTGGAGACGTTAAGGTTACGAGAAACCAAAATAATTCTGCATGGGATTACATGTTGATAATTTTAATTCTCTACAATGCGTACCTCAAATATTGTATAAAATTTTGTTTTGTTTTGTAGTCTTGTGTAAAAATATCCAGATAAAAAATGAGTCATTAGGTTTTGCCGTCACCGATTCCTCGAGTAAAACAGAGCCACAACTCGGGTGGTAATCTTTTTTTAAAAAAATGATCTAGACTTTTCTTGAACGTGCAACGGTGGAAGCCCTAAAAATAACCGTAAAGCTACTGTAGATTGTCTATATACATGTGTCATGAATGGGACACCCATATTTGGGATACTTGGGATACCAGATGTACCCCGCAAGTGTCCCTCACACTCACCTGCCCCCGAGTCCATCTTCAGGAACTGAAATTTGATGTGACTTCAGAGAGAAGTTTTGGTGGCTCGTCCCATGCGGCGGGGCGCTGGCATCTCGAGGCAGGTTGTACAGGACTGCTAGCGTGGTCGCGTATACGAGCACCAACGGCAGTGTTCGCATGCACAACACGCGGTGCAGCCTGGACCACAGACTGCTTTCAGGACGTTTATAGGATGATGGTGGTCATGATATCAAGTTAAGCAGTTCTTGTTTCATGGATTGCCATTAGTGTATAAATAGATGTATTAATAGAAAAGATCAGTACTGAAATGACTAAAATAACCAATAGAGAAGTTCGTTATCTGTCTAACATGATATTTTTCGTGCGAATGAACGCCATTTTCAACTACTCAGGCCAGCAAGTCGCACGGCCACATGAAGAACAGTGGCATCTCGGTAAATCACATTGCAATTCAACTACAAAACAAAATCTATTGGCGAAACATGTTTTTTATAAGCGTCACCAGATAAACTAAATGCACATATTCTCGTACGTGCTGTACGTTTGTACAAATATTGACTAATATGCACCAGCATTCACTTTACTCAAACTGTTTCATCTGAATGATAATATTCTCATTTGATAACCTATAAAAATTCTTCTTCTAACTCGTAGATCTGCTTTTAAGCCCCGCAAGAGGAGCACAAAATAGTAAACACAATTCAGTATAAATTCATTAACTTCCTCACCTCTTTTATCTGCCCACAATTGATTCAAAATGCAAAAGTGTTACAGACTGAAATTAATCTTACTTTTTGAAAGGAATCATTGGCGATGGCAGATGGTAATCATTTTCTGGCTCTTAGGAGGACGTGCAGCTCTCACCCTCTCGAGTACCACCGATGCCAAACAAAATACTTTTCTCCAAGCAGGAAAAACCGTCGGGAGCTTTGAGGAAAGTCGGCACCCAAATCTCTTCGTTGCCAAAGAGCGGATGATAATAGAATGGCGTCCGCAAAAACGGACTCATGGACTCTACGGGGTATAAGTAATTTAAAAATGGATACTGTGTGGTATAAGTAATGTAAAAATGGATTACTATGTGGAATAAGTGAGGTAAAAATGGATTACTATGTGGTATAAGTAAAGTAAAAATGAATCACTATGTGGTATAAGTGATGTAAAAATGAATTACTATGTGGCATTAGTAATATAAAAATGAATTACTATGTGTTATAAGTGATGTAAAAATGGATTACTATGTGGTATAAGTAATGTAAAAATTGAGACTATGTGGCATAAGTAATGTAAAAATGGATTACTATGTGGTATAAGTTATGTAAAAATAGATTACTATCTGGTATAAATAATGTAAAAATTGTTACTATGTGGCATAAGTAATGTAAAAATAGATTAATATGTGGTATAATTAATGTAAAATGGATTTCTATGTGGTATAAGTTATGTAAAAATTGATACTATGTGGCGTAAGTAATGTAAAAATGGATTACTATGCGGTATAAGTAATTTAAAAATGGATACTATGTAGTATAAGTAATGTAAAAATGGATTACTATGTGGTATGAGTAATGTAAAAATGAATACTACGTGGTTATTATGTGGTATAAGTAATGTAAAAATGGTTCACTATGTGGTATATGCAATGCAAAAATGGATATTATGTTGTATAAGTAATGTAAAAATGTATACTATGTGGTATGAGTAATGTAAAATCGGATATTGTGTGTTAGAAGTAATGTAAAAAAAGACACCATGTGGTAAAAGCAGTGTAAAAAATGAACACTATATGATAGAAGTCAGTAAAAAGGAACTCCTTGTGGTAGAAGTAATGTACGTGGAATGAACACAGCTGTAACAACGCGCACTATCTACCTGTATGCACATCCTGCGCGTGAAGTTTTCCCTTCAGTATGCGAACATTCAAGTATTTTGAAAATAGCAAGCATCACATACCTATAGCTTTCGAATCTATGCAACGCTATAAGCGACGTTGCAGAATTTACACGTTTATCCTCGATCAATGCAGCACTTAATACTCAAACTCTGTGTTAATGCATGGCAGGTTCGAGCAAACTTTGGCGGGCGGGTCAACAATTCTGATAGCGAGGGTATGAACCAGGCAATCTTTAATAGTTTATTTCGCAAAAAGGAAACTAGAACAGAAATGAATTGAGAATGAAGACAACTAACAGTAATATTAAATCTAAATTCTTAGACACACGAAACGGATCTGAATTCAAAGTTACAGGCGTAGCCTCCACGGTCTAGCCTGATCAAGAGAAAAGAAACGCAATCGTCAAGCGCATGCGAATTGAAAATAAATACACGGTAAATCCTAAAGCAATAATAAAATTTCAAGAAACAAAGATTTCAGTTGAAAATAAAATAATCACCCATCGAGCGGAGCCCAAGAGACTAGCGGCTAGGAGAACGGCTAATGCGATTTATATCGACTAAAAGATAAAGAATAATTTGGCAAGTGAACAGGATCGATTCCTTTACACTCAGATCATATTACTTGTTTGAAATCATGCTCAGCAACTGCAGAGGAGATGAGCACCGTGCCTAGGAACTCTGAGAAAACTATCAGCATTACAGAGACCTCTAACCAGCTTGGGTAATAAATTTAAAACCCAGTGGATGTTTACAAATCTTAACCTACAAAAAAGTCTTGTAATTGGAGTACATGTAATACGCTGGACCATGAGCCGTCGACTCGTAGTGCGTAGGAAGTCACAAATGTATTTCTTTAGTCTATTCCAAATTACATTCAATCAAGCTTAAATATTTTACGAGAGTCATGATAGGAAAGATGATTGAAGGAAATTTTTTTGAAAATATTAAGCTGTCTCTACCTGCTGACCATATTAGTTTGTGATTATGATACAAACTGGACGAGAAATATGATATTTGTGGCATCGCTGAATTTTCTGGATGAATATTTTTCTTGTGGCTAATTTTACAAGCCCATCAACAGCAGTACATTCTGAAGTACATGTAATAAATAAAAAGTGCACAGTGCCCCTCAAAAGAAACAACCTGAGCTCCGTGAAATTTAACTCCATTTCCACATGGCCTTAGCGCGTCGAGTGGGTTTTCTTGCTCGACTAATATTGAACCATTTTTCCTGTATTTCGTAGGAGGAAATCTTTCAGTAGACATCCAAGAAGTAGGAGTAGACTCGTATTCTGAAATGGGATAGTCGTGCTACAGAAGTTATGAACGAGTGAATACGGTTGAACGGTTGGGACGCTTACAAATCTTAAAAGGACTTACAGCGCGCTCGTTTTTGGAACCGATGTCAGTATCTCTTACAGCGCAATTTCAAAACTTTATGTTTAATATTGAGCTCGTACCAACGATAAGAAAATTTGGCCGCTTGAATTGACGTTCGTGGATAAAGTAGATATACTGGTGTTCAGTATTTAAGTTTTGCTCATAACATATAACGATCAAACTTTTTACCACATCAGGAATCCAAATCGTTACTTTTCAAGGCTTCTTAGTTGGATTCAGATATGATATGGACTTATTTTTTACTAAAGAGGGTTTACGATTTTCATATAGTAAATGTGATCACATAACTGATGCACGTTTATGAGGAGCTGCAAGTGGCATCTACGAGTAGTAAATGTGATATCCTCAGTGATGTCCCTTTCCAATGAAATAACAATTTCCAGTATTCGAATATCTAGTGTTTCAGTCTCAGATACATTTTCTATCACAATACAATTATCTCTTAAGACACATGGCTAGTGATTGAGAGTATTTAGTCAGTGCTTCTACCTAAGAATTACGTTATTAACAAATGGGATGGTCATAATATGTTTAAATTAAGTGACAGTTTAATCCATTTCTTTCTTTAGATTTTTGAAGGAAAATCTGATTTCTGACGAAAGTTTCCTGCTGCAAAAGTTTCAGGCAAATTTTTTGTCAAGCATTTTGGGGAAATTTATTGCATAGAATTACTCATAAGAATCTGCCAAAGAGTAGCGTATAGTTTACTATGCAGACGTGTCATCGGAGGAGTGTTGTCAAGAACTTTATGGAAAACCAGAAAATTTTGTCCAGATTTATCCAGGGTTTTCCAAATTCATGAAAAAAAGAAAGAAAGAAAAAGAAAAATAGTTTATTCCAAACTCGGTCAC